>BROE01000022.1:4435046-4455046 GCA_036571765.1 Plecoglossus altivelis
GGGGGGGGGGGGGGGGGGGGGGGGGGGGGGGCTGAGACTATAGGAACTATTAAAAGAAGAGGGAAGGAGAGGAGAGGAGGAGGAGAGGGAGAGAGGAGAGGAGAAGGAGAGGGGAGGAGAGGAAGAGGTGGAGAGAGGAGGAGAGGAGAAGGAGAGAGGAGGAGAGGGAGAGAAAGGAGGAGAGGGGGGTGAAGACAGGATAGTGAGAGGGTAAAAGGAGAGGGGATAAGAGGAGGGGGGAGGGAGGGAGTGAGGGAGAAAAGAAAAGAGAGGAGCGACAGTGTGAAGCAAGAGAGAGGGAGAGAGGGGTTGGTTAGGGGGGGTAAGAGAGGGTGGTGAGAGAGGGGGGTGAAAGAGGGGGAGTGAGAACGCATAGATGGCGAAAAGCGGAGCGAGACGAAGACGGAGAAAAGAGAAGAGGGATGAAGGGTTAAAATGCTAGGCCTATTATGCTATCACCCCTCTATGCACCCCGAGAGGAATTAACAGGAGGAATTAGCAAAGCAATTACCACTTTTAATTGGACTAATTCTTCTGGCCTTGTCACAGCTGCATCAAGAAGAACAGGTTTGGAGGCTGCCGCAGTCGTCTTTTCTCTCCTCCGCCAACGGTGTTATTAATTTCTCTCGTTCGCTCTGCCCCTCTTTCACCCCTCTGACACGCTGAGCTGCTGACAGCTTCCACACAGATTATTATCTCTTCTCACCATCGCTCCCTCTCTCCCTTCCTCTTTCTCTCCCTCCCTGCATGTCTCTATCTCTGAATATCTCACTCACTCTCTTCTATCCTCTCTACATACACAAAAACACACTCAGCTTTTTTACTTCCTTCCAATTCCAGTCCCCCCCCTCCCCTCTCCTCGTGTCCCCCCTTATTTTGGGGCCTACCTCTGAATGTCTGCTGTCTGTCTCCCCCCCCCCCCCTCCTCCTCTCCTCTTCACCTGCCTCCTTTTCCCTTTTCTCTCCAGTCATGCACATTCAAGACTCCACTCATCTGACAGGAAAGTCTAATCACACAGTCACTTGTGTGGAGAAGAAAATGGCAGCGATCAACAGCAGAGCCTCCAATTATGTGTAAGCTAGCTTGATCTTCTGGACAAACAGGCCAATTACGGCTGTGACTCTCTCGTCTGACTCATCCAGGAACTGACAACATGGGAAGTGAACAGCTGTCTTCTTACAGGCCGTACGATGGTGTACTTGACTTTACTTAAGGACTGTATATGAAGTCTTACCCAATGGGCTGTCTCGGCTACACCACGGAGAGGTCGTCATCCTGGTCCCATGTTGGCTGGATGTTGGGTAGAATTGATTAACCATAACCGACATGGTTGTTGGTGTACAAACACATATGTAGGCACGCACGCACGCACACACACACGCACACACACACACACACACACACACACACACATGCACACAACCTTTGGGGATACTCAAACCATACAATGGNGGGGGGGTGGGGGGGGGGGAGTGAGGCATCTGTTGCCCCTGATAGCTTGACTTATTTGACTCACCCTGACACAGAGAGATGGGTGTCACGTTTGATACATCACAGAACCCCCACAATGCATCACTCACCCGACGGTGGCGATCCCCCCCTCCACCCCAAGCGGGGAAAAAGTCCCACACAGACGGAATGATGGGAAACGTAGGAAATCAATAAGCAATGATAGACTTCTGCCGTCCGCTCAGCTAATCCTGTTAGTGATAGCTGTGAGTTTAATCGAATGGTTACACACATACGAGTGGTGGACATGGAGACACGTGAACACACACACACACACATGCACACACACACACACACACACACACACACACACACATGCACACAACCTTTGGGGATACTCAAACCATACAATGGTGTTCTCACCGATACAATCTAAAGGCCACCAACCTTATCTGTAATGCATCCTACTGTCATCCTGTTACTCTGAGACAGCCCTTCAAAGGCAAAATTTTCTCGTTAGTTACTATGAAATCAGTTACTACTTATCAAACCCTCCACTAAGTTAGCCAGAGTAGAGGGATTGCGCTTGCTTAAGGACCGAGAACAGACTAAAAAACGGCATCTCTTTGGTATGATCGTTGGATGAAAGGAACGATTCTTTGATATGGAGAGTAACATCCTGTCTCGGTATCAGACTCTCAGACAGAGAGGGAGATTGATTCACGTCGAATTCAAGCAGATCCTTGTACATCTGTCTCGATATCAAAGTGTTTAAAGCCCTGATAACCACAGGCACTGACAGTCTTGCAGGCAGAGGAACATATTTCAGGGTTAATACCCTGACCCCTCGTTGGCAGTGGGGCGATAGAAGAGAGAGCACCAACTGTTCGTGTGGAAAGGTATATTAAGGAAGAACATCAATTCCTGATGACATAATCCTCTCCACCACTCTTCTCCCTCCCTTAATCTCTTCATTCCTTAACCCCTCCATCTTCTGAGACTAAAAGCTCCCTTCATCTTCTCCAGAGGGATGAAGTGGAGACCAGAAGCTGCCGGAAAGAGAGGGAGGGAGGGAGGCAGGGATGAAAAGGTATCATAGGGGGATGATTGAATTAACATTGTTAGTGATCTTTTTTTCCGTGCCCAATCTCCCCCATATCATTTTCTAAAACATTAAGAGACTCCAGAGACTCACAGCTCTGCTTTTCCCTGCATGTGTTTGTTGTGTCTCGACTTGTGTCTGTGTGTTTTTCATCTCACGACTGTAAGCATGTGTGTGTGTGTGTGCGCGCGTGTGTATCCCTCAAGATATTGGCAGCAGTCCCATCCCAGCGCCTCAACTGGAGCAGTTTAATTAAGAAACTGCTGCCATCCTCCATTTAACAGGAGGCTGCGTCGCCTGCCTGCAGAGCATCCCAACTCTCCCAAACAATTGCCGCTTTCTCATTCCCTCTTCCTCCTCCATCCCTTCTTCCTCCTCCTCTCCTCCCCCCCTTCCCAGCGGCTCTCCCCCTCCACCCCGCCTCTCCTCTTCTCCTTGCGTGAGGCGCAGCACAAAAAGGTACTCGCCCATTCCCACAATGCACCACGGCACTCGGGCCCTTGTCCCCCAGACGGGCCAATCTGCGACCGTTCTGCTCCGCTCTCACAACCTTTACTCATTTCTGACAAACGGTGAATCCTGGATCAAAACATTGATTAAACTATACATCATTTTAGGGCTAATTAATCCTATTCTATTGCAATCTTATATCTTTCTTAGAAATATGCTTACTAGACAGTACCATTATTACAGTCTTCCCACCACAATTGATCACCACAATGTACCAAAAGAAGCAGATTATTGTATCTATGTTCCGCTTCTGTGGATGCTAATTAGATGGACGAAACACAGATATTTGACATTCAAACATACAAAGACCAAAAGTAGTCATTGGTGCCCTTCTTTTTTGTTAATGTTGATCTAACTCTAAACTTAGATCTAACTTGTGTTAGCAGTAGCTATGGTTAGCAGTAGTTAGGGTTAGCAGTAGCTAGGGTTAGCAGTAGCTAGGGCTAACAGTAGTTAGGGTTAACAGTAGTTAGGGTTAGCAGTAGCTAGGGTTAGCAGTAGCTAGGGTTAGCAGTAGCTAGGCTTAGCGGTAGCTAGGGTTAACAGTAGTTAGGGTTAGCAGTAGTTAGGGTTAACAGTAGTTGGGCTAACAGTAGTCATGGTTAGCAGTAGTTCTTTTGTTTGTTTTGTTTTGAGGGTGTTAGGGGCACACGTCCCTCTGAGAGTGTATGGTAGGCAGGTAGCTGGAGGAAGGGATACACAGGGCTGGGAAGACACACACGTTTTCTCACATGAGAGGCTTGAACCTGCCCAAAGATGAATCTCTTTGGAATTGTCTCCTGTATTGATACAACATCAGTGGGCTTTTAACGAAAAACCAAACAGAAAATGTTAGCCGAATGCTACTACAATATCTCTGCTTTTTATAGTAAATACTATACCATGTTCAGTTGTGATTAGAATGGAAAATAACAAGCGAATAAAAATGAAACATTGACACAGTAGCTTTCCATTCTGCTCCTATTTATAATGCAGCATGTGCTCTACTTTCTGATATGTTCCTGAACCCTTCTAAAGGCTACACGCTGATACACATCTCTCTGTAAACATGTTGCCTTAAAAGACTGAGAGCTGCATCTGTGAATGGCTGTCGTCAAGTATGCTGTCATCACCGCTCGCTTTCACAACCCTACGTTCTCAGTTTAACTCACAGTAAGCCGGAGGGGAGGACAAGTATAGTCTCAGTCTGGAACAAAATCTGTTAAACCGGGAAAATATGGTCACCGTGATGCAAAGTGCCAAACTTTGTTGTGGACTGTGTGATTTAGAGATGCATTAGCAGAGGACTGTGGTGGGTTAGTTGAGGTTTTTTTTTTTTTTTTTAACTAATTGAAGGTCTGAGTTGTATAGTAAAGAGAATATGCATACGAGGAGATATTATTAAACCTGTCCTTGCCGGTCCAATTTTTGTCTGCTTGTTACTTTTCATCTGAAAGTGGACTGTCGGCACTTACACCATAATTAAGTTTCCTGACCTTCGGCCTCTCAGTAAGTAGGCATGGGAGGTAGACGGCTACAGCACATCTTTGGACTGATGCTGCGTCTCCATCCCTTACCTCAGTTTCCCTCTATTACTCCCTCTCTCTTTCTCTCTCTTTCTCTCTATTGCTGTCTCTCTCTCAGAATCTTGGCGGTTCGGTAGCTGAGTGAGAATTATTAATCGAGTAATTGTGTGGAACACATTAGTTTGTATTGAATTTCCTTCCCTCATTTTCAATGCTTGATTATCAGGACATCAGACAGAATCCCCCCCCGTCCCCCCTTCCAATCTTCCCCCCTCTCATCTCCCCCCCACATACTCCCTATTGCCTTTTTATCTATTCTTCCCCACTCCCTCCTTTTCAACCATTCACACACACACACTCACACACACACACACACACACACACACACACACACACACAGATGGAAGCTGTCCAGGAAAATAAATACAAACAGTGTTCGAAAATAAAAAATGAGTTGAGGTGAGTGTCTGGGCATCTGTGTGTGAGGGAGAGAGTGTGAGTGTGTGTGTATCTGTGTGTGTATGTGTGTGTATCTGTGTGTGAGGGAGAGAGTGTGCATGTGTGTGTGTGAGGGAGAGAGTGTGTCTGTGTGTGCATGTCTGTGTGTGTGTGTCAGTGTGTGCGACTGGGCCTGCGTGTGTGTGTGTGTGTGTGTGTGAGGGAGAGTGTGTGTCTGTGTGAGTGCGTCTGTGTGTGTGTGAGGGACACTGAGTGTGTGTGTGTGAGGGAGAGTGTGTGTGTATGGGTGTGTCTGTGTGTGCGGCTGGGTCTGCGTTTGTCTGGGTCTGTGTGTGTGTGACGGAGAGTGTGTGTCTGCGTCTGTGTGTGTGTGTGTATCTTGCAGCAGGCCAGGCACGTGTGAGAGGGAGTGGTGTGGAAGAGTGGACAGCAGCTGAAGAGAGATTTTTGCAGTGTCCCTGTAACCTCTGACCTGGGTAATACCAGAGCCAGGAGAACAGGAAATGGGAATAACCTCTAGCACGCACGCACACACACACACGCACGCACGCACGCACATACACACACACACACACACACACACACACACACAGTCTCAGCTCTCATCCACACACAAACGCAGTCACACCCCTAGTCAAAAAAATAACACAGTCGACACACACACACACACACACACACACACACACACACACACACAACAAGGCTGACAATCAAAAACGGACACACTGGAGAGTATGAAAGCAATGAGATTCATAATCAACAACCGGCCTAATCAATTAGCACAAGGCTAATTGAAATCAGTTCAGTTAGCCTGTGTAGCTGTTGGCTGAGTCCCCGGGCCTCTGGCTTGGACAGACAGCAGAGAGAGAGACAGAGAGAGAGAGAGACAGAGAGACAGAGAGAGAGAGAGAGAGAGAGAGAGAGAGAGAGAGAGAGAGAGAGAGACAGAGAGAGAGAGAGATAGAGAGACAAGAGTGAGAGAGATAGAGAGAGACAGAGAGAGATATAGAGCTCTCCCTGCAGGTTGGACCGCTGTCTTCTACGTGCCCACAGTGAAATGCACCCTCGTAGGGATCAACTCAGCATAAAGAAAGGATTATTATTTCATGACCTTTCAATCCGCTTTCTTTCAGGTCCTGCTAAAGCTAGCCGCGATGCACCGGGGGGGCTAATCTGCTTCTCCTTCTTTTGTTGTCGGTCAGTCGGGGACGTGTCACTTCCTTAGCCTCTGCATTTAGATTTACTCTGTAAAATAAACTTCCTCCTCGGATGTGATTAAAAAACCCTGACCCCTCTCCTGTCCTTTCCAAGCCTTGAGTGAGGCTGTGGGTCTTGCCTGCTTGCTGGCTGCTTTCTGACTGCCTGCTGCCTCTCAATTGTCTGCTTGCTGCCTGTTTGCAGTCTCTTAGCTACCTGCTTGCTGCCTGTTTGCAGTCTCTTAGCTGCCTGCTTGCTGCCTGTTTGCAGTCTCTTAGCTACCTGCTTGCTGCTTGCTTGCTCCCTGCTTGCTGCCTGCTTGCAGTCTCTTAGCTACCTGCTTGCTGCTTGCTTGCTGCCTGCTTGCTGCCTGCTTGCTGCCTGCTTGCTGCCTGCTTGCTGCCTGTTGCAGTCTCTTAGCTGTCTTGCTGTCTTGCTGCCTAGGTATTAGGTGTCAGATTGCTCTGTTGGTCAGAAGGTTTCACTCTGAGGTGACAGCAGAATCAGTGAGGCTGATTAGAAAACACATTCAGTTGAGTTTCAAGGCGCGCACACACACACACACACACATCTCTCTTTTATCATTCCACTCCCATCTTAATTAACGCAGTCATCACTGCCACAGCTGTCAGTCTCATTCATCTCCACCCTAATGTCTTATGATCCTGTCTCTCTCTGTCTCTCTCTGTCTCTCTCTGTCTCTCTCTCCATGTCTCTGTCTCTCTTGTTCGCGGTCTCTCGTTCTCTCTCTCTCACACGCATAGACAGATAAAAACCAAATATATCGTATGGTTCTTACTACTTTGACCAATTACAGGCAGGATTCTAATGAGGCTGGGGTACTCGAATTTAGACAAGCAATACGTTTTAATTATACAGACAGAATGACGAATTACAGAACTTTCGTATTCACAGGTGATCATGTGAGCCCCCCTAGTCCTCCCACAGTCCTGCACGCTCAAAATGAGGACTATGTGAATATGAAAAGAAAACGCATGCCTTTAAAATATTTACAAGGTACGCATGTGTACGTGCAATGCACTATTTTGCGTGCAAAATAGTGCATTTCAATATAGGATAGTGGTGGATAATAGGATAATTGTGGTCGGATAGGTGGAGTCACAATCTTAATGGTCACATTAATATTGTTTCGTCCGGTCAAAACTAAAAATGAATAAACCAAGAATCTGCACAGTGGGGATCGTTTTTAAAAGCGTATAATGAAGCTACATGCTGCATAGCCCTATTTGAATTATTATAAAATAGATTAATTCCACCTTGTTTTCGTAGTGTGTAGAGTGAATGTCTAATACAGGCTGCTATTTATTTTGGAAGCATCTGACCGTTTACTTAGAAGAAGGTTGATAATGTTTACGTTTTAACGCAAAAAAACGTTGATAATTCAAGAGGAAAATCATTGCATGGCGCTGAGGAAGATAAATAATCCACACACTTTGCCCATGAGTTTACAATAGAGCCCATCTATTCAGACTCAACAGGCTGTCACCTTTCGCTCCGTCCTTTTATGACGGTAGTGTAGTTAGGTTGAGAACAGACTGCAGAGTTTAAAAGTGCCTTGAACCTGCTGCTACTGAGAATTGGACACTGAAGCCGCCCTGCATGACATCTATGTAAGGGCTATGCAGACACGCAATATTTGCGGGGGAAAAAACGCTAAAAGAGGTGGGAGTGACGCGGTACCTGCGAATAATAAAACGCAATAAAATTACCGGATAAATTGACAGAGATACGCGCCGTGAGTGCTGCTCATTCTCATTCAGCAAGTGTCAAAAAACGGAGCACCGCGGGTATACAGCAGCTCTTACTGCACGCGCTCTGTCGGGCTGATCTCCGTTTATCCTGCGCTTGCTCTATAATCAGGGCGCGCGAGCTCTCGATGTGCGGCGCTGTCTTTATTTAGCCTTGTTCCTCCTTTCCCCTTCTCGCACTCAACATTCTGTATTGTTAAAACTGCCGGTGCAACCCGAACATCACATTCGGTAGCTATAGGCTAATCTCACTCAGGATAAACGAAAGATGAAACGCCAGTAGATCATCTTGTGTGAATAGATATCACATAAATCCGTTTCTATCTAGCCTATATCTTCAGATAAGATATTATTTTCACACATTCCTTGAAAATAAGGGGACAATTTTCAACGAAAAACAAGAAAATTAAATTGCCTCCCCTTGCTACAGTGTCACTTAAAGATGCCACTTTGTTAGTTAGATAAGTATCTGGGGATGGAGACAGGACTGGGGTAAGAAGTAACTAATTACCCGGTGGACTCGTCTGATAGCGTGGAATAATTAGATCTACACAAAAGACCAAACCCCGCATCTGAATAACAAGAGCAACATTTTCAATAGAAATTTTAATTTGATTTTGTGTCGAGTTTCCCTCCAATGCAATAGAGCGAGACAGAAATGGGTAGAAAAGCAGTTTAAGGGAAAAACAATGTGTGCCTGGTTGCACCTATTCACCGGACGGTTACATGCTTAATTTCCCCAAAAAAGAAGCTGACAAAACCGACTACAATCAACCGCTGGAGTACGCGCGCCGTGTGATAATCTAGAGCAATTATAGAAAAGGAAAACGCACACGAGGCAAGCCCGCCGAAAATTTAATCATATTGAAAATGCTCACCAAAAGGATTTATTGATAGTCAGTAGCATTAATTCGGTGAAAGCTCTGTCTGTGCTTGTTTTTAATTGGAGGTGAAAATAAAAGGGTGACCTTTTGCAGCGTTGATAAAAGTTTGTTGGCTGTTTTATTTACTTTTAATGACGGTTTTTCGACGAATCGTTCGTTCAACCAACCAACCGACATAATTTAATTAATGTTACTTGATTCATTTTGAAGACGTAAGCATCTACATGAAAAACATGACTAAAGTGTAGTTTAGAACATGCAAGAGGCCCATATATTTAGATCTGCAGCAAAACTATAAAAAAGTTTTAAAATATTACAAGTCTGATTTTGTGATAGTCGGAATAAGCGCGGCAGACGTTTCAGTGTGTGAATGATTTTTTAGATTTTTAAATGAATCAGTAGTTACATATTTAATAGCATTAGCCTATTTAAACATATGAACATCAAGAAGAGGGAATCTATAGGCCTGTGTGATACCTTTTAAAGCAGAACCATCACTATAATACCATAGGCCTGTATGTGTCGTTAGATACATAATCGGAAATTCACTTAGGCCTCTGTCACAAAAGCAGAGCACATTACTAACACGTCAAGGAATAATAGCGTGATTATGACGTCATGCTCATCCCTGACACGGGACAATTCTGACATTTGATGTCAGCTGAATATGAAAAAGGACTTCAAAGCTTCCTCCATGTTTATTGTCCGCTGAAGGGCTTGTGGGGGAGTTGATCCCACCCTCTGTCTTCAGTAACCAGTGTGTAATCCTGAACCCCTTCTCACAGCCATGGGGCACTGCCTGGCCTCCTGTTGTTTTAATCTAATCTGAGGCTCCAGGGTTCTAAACTGACTCCAAACACCCACTTAGGACACGAGGGAAAAGATGCAAAACATAGTGTGTAATCCGGCAATTAAGTCCACATCCAAATCACTCTTGATCTAGAAAAGGAATAAGATGTTGCTCAGGCATGTTGCTCAGGCATGTACAGTGACTCTTCTTCTCCTCGTTCTTATTGTAGACACGATGACCAAGAACAGGCAGGCTGGCTACAACAGATCCTCTACTACAACCAGCCCACAACCACCATGCAAACTCTGCACACTGTACAGCAACACATATATTTTCCATTTTTTCCCCAGAGTATTCTCACTCACATTTTCTGTCTGTCTCTCTGTCTCTCTGTCTCTCTGTCTCTCTGTCTCTCTGTCTCTCTCTCTCTCTCTCTCTCTCTCTCTCTCTCTCTCTCTCTCACTCTGTCTGTCTCTCTCTCTCTCTCTCTCCCTCTGCCTGTCTGTCTGTCTATCTGTCTGTCTGTCTCTCTCTCTCTCTCTCTCTCTCTCTCTCTGTCTGTCTGTCTGTGTGTCTGTCTGTCTGTCTGTCTGTCTGTCTGTCCAGCTCTCTTTCCCCCTCCCTAGTGTTCTCCAAGGCCTTACTGTATTTATTCTCAAGGCAGAAGGACTCCAGCATTGACAGAGCTAATCACCAGATCACACACACACACACACTTTCTCTCACAGACACACAAATTGATTGACACACAATGGAAGTGGAATCTATGGCTCCGCTCATCCCTCTCTGCTGAAAAGAGGATGGGGGTGTCGGAGAGACAGAGCGGTGAAAGAGAGAGAGAGGGAGGGAGAAAGAGAGAGAGAGAGAGAGGGTGGGGGTGGGGGGGATAGACCTGGAGAGAGAGAGAGAGAGAGGAAGATATCAACCACAGACAGACAAGCCAAAGCCAGGCAGGGCAGATTGAAGAGATGTGTTATAGTCTAAAGCTGTTTTACTATGTTTGTACTGTAGCTCTTGCAGGTCCGGTGTACAGAACACTCATGAGAGGGGGAGAGAGGGAAGGGGGGGGGCGGATTGGTCGGGGCAGGGGAAGGGAGAGAAATAGATGTAGAAGGAAGAAAAAGAGGAAGATTGAGGGTGGATGGGAAGGAGGTAGGGAGGAGGGCGGAGAGGGAGACAGAGGGAGAGAGGGAGACAGAGGGAGACAGAAGGAGAGAGGGAGACAGAGGGAGAGAGAGGGAGAGGGAGACAGAAGGAGAGAGGGAGACAGAGGTAGACAGAAGGAGAGAGGGAGACAGAAGGAGAGAGGGAGAGTCTACCCCACTCCTGTTGCCTCTTCTCTGCCTCGGCCCTGGTGCCTGTGAACCACCAAGCCTGTTATCATGTCAGCCATTCATCCTGTTATCACTTCACCAAAGAGGGAGGCAGAGAGAAGCCAGAAGGAGAGAGAACCCCCCTGACACAACACCACGGATGTTTTACATGAAACCTGCCTAAGTAGCACGTATTCACAAATACAAGCTTGTTGACACAGTAATACAATATTGTGGCAGGCTACCTCAGCCAATCAGCACGCTGTTAGATGTTGCTGTTGTCAGAATGACACTTTCACAACACCCGGCAGGCTTTTGAGCATGTACACACACGTGCACCCACACAAACAAACGCATGCATGCATGCAAACACACACCCGCACACCCTGCCACTTACGACGAGGGACGGTTGGCATTTAGGTCCCAGCTGCGACACACACAGAGTCAGTTTGGACCCAATATGGGGCCCCCTCTACAGGGAGCCCTCTGGCCCCTGCTTAAGGGGACTGGTTAACATCTTCTCTGCTAATGTCCTCTGTGTCACTGTTTCGAAACACCTGCCGCAGTGAGAAACATGCCAATCGATATCCTTTTCTCTGAGGACCCAAGCGCCTGTTTCTCCCTTTCTCCTCTCTCTTCACTCTCTCCTTCCCTCATCCCTGCCAATTAACCTGGGAGCTCAAAGTACCCTAATGAGTTCCCTCTTGTGGCACAAGGATGGAGGAGGAGAGGGCGGACCGAGGGAGAGGAGAAGGGAGGGACGAGAGAGAGAGAGGAGAGGGGAGGAGAGGAGAAGGGAGGAACGAGAGAGGGGAGGAGAGGAGAGGGGAGGGGAGGAGAGGGAAGGGGAGGGGAGGAGATGAGAGGAGAGGGGAGGGCAGGAGAAGAGCGAAGGTCCATCACCAGGACATTGTCAGAGCAGACAATAGTCTTATCGCCCTCCCATTCACGCCAGTCTGATTAACTGGGAGGAATGGGAGAAACGGGAGGGGAGGGAGGAGGTTGCGTCCTTGTAACAGCCTGCTAAATGTCAGGGAGTGGGCTGGAAGTCTAGGGTTAAACTCATGCATTGAGCATGTAACCTTAGCTTAGCTATACAGACAGCGCAACTAAACTTTCAGTTGTAGCCTTGCCATACACATTATGATATGATATGTATATTTGGCCTGAAATGTTCAGCAAATAGCCGTCCCTCACAGTCTACATACGTGTCTTACAAACAGTGGGTCGTTCATATTAGGTCACCAGTAGTGGAGCCACACAAGATGTGCTGTGCGTCATTTGACAGTTCAGTAGGTTTGGCTCAGCGGTGGAACGTTTGGCTACTCATCAGAGGTTAGAAGGACAAGTTCCTTTCAGATGGCTCTGCTAAATACACACATTGCTATATAATATGGGACAGAAGTATTTTTGGCAAACAACCAGATAAAGACCAATTTTCCGGTGGAAGCGCTTGAGGATGAGTGCAGGCTGGCCGGTCTCTCCATTTCTCCGGCACGCTGATCAATTAGTGGAGAGCGTTGAACTCCAGCGTCGAAGCTGCTCCCACTCCTCCTGCCTCTCAGAGGCCTTGACAAGCCACAGTTAGAGAGATGGAGAGAGTCTGGAGATGTGGAGGGATGGAGGGAGCGGGAGGGCAGAGAGAGTCCTCCACAAGAGGGATAGATGAAGGAGAGACCGAGCGAGAGGAGGATGAGGGTGTCTCAAGATGGGGGTGGGGTGGGGGGGCAGGGTGGGGGGTTAAGAATGAGGCAAGGAGTTGAGGGGGGGGTAAACATCCAGTTGGCGTGAATCCTCGAGAGTTCTGAGGGCGCTGCGACTAAAACCTGCGCTCGAGGTAACAAGTGGTCACATGGCTCTCGCTCCACATTTCCTCCTCTCCCCCTTTTTTCAGTCTTTATTAGACAGGATGAGGTCATTAGTGGGTGGGCTAGGTGGAACACACACGGATCAAGAGCCCGACACCAGCTCACCCTCTGCTGATGAGAGACAGAAGGAGGGAGCGCAGGGGGGAGGGAGGGGAGCAGAGGAGAGAGAGAGCTCACCCTCTCCTGAAGAGAGACAGAGGGAGGGAGCGCAGGGGGGAGGGAGGGGAGCAGAGGAGGAGAGAGAGAGGAGAGAGAGTGGTGGAGAGACAGAGGGAGGAGAGATGCAGGGTGGTAAGGGGGATTGAAGGAGAGAGAGAAGGGGAGGGAGCAGAGAGAGAGAAAAATATGGGAGTAAAAGTGCGAGGGGGGATAAGTAGGAGGGAGGGGGAAGGGCTGAAAAATCAAAGGACAAAGCGTAAACTGGGAAGGTTTTACATGAAAGGAAAAGATGAACAAGGAAAAGTAAATGGGGGATGTGGCAACAAATAAGAAGAGGATCGGAAGGAGGTGGGGAGACGCAGGGAGAGAAGGTAAATAGGTGTAGAGAAAATGGTGGGGGGGGAGGGGTCATGAAGAGGCCACTAGGGTAATGGACGATAAAATGTTTCATTTAGCCATGGAAAGGGCATGAGGGCGGTTTGCAGGACCAGAGAAAGGTAAGGAGAGAGAAGAGAGAGAGAAGAGAGAGAGAGAGCGCAGAGGGAGAGAGAGCAGAGAGAGGGGGGGGGGGCGGGGGGAAGGGAATTTTGAACGAATGTAGGTTGAGGCATGGGAAGACATTCGATAAGAAGACAAGTGGAAGTGGGAAGAAATGTGGTGACGTAGTAAAGGAGAGGAGGCAGAAAAGAGGAGGGGAGAAAGGAATGGAGGAGGGGGGGTGGAGGAGGAGGAGATGGAGGAGGGGAGGTGGAGGTGGAGGGGGGGTGATGTTAAATGGGGTGCAGGTCATACAAGAGGGGGTTGGACCCCACAGTTATACAAATGGGGGTCTGCCAGGAGAGGGGCCACCCACAGAACAACTAACCCCAACAAAGATGCTTCTGTCTGGGTTTGCCTCGCCCCGAGACCTCCTTCAGTGGCTGGGGCCTCCATTAGCAAGCTGCAGGACTCTGGCTCTATTCACTCACACACATAGTCTTGACTGAGTACACACACCAACACACATACACACGCAAACACACACAAACACACAAGTGCACAGGACCACTAATTACTCCTCAGATTACCCAGCCAATTATTACCACACTTGTACTAATTAGAAATTATTTAAAGCATTTCTCAATTAGGGTTTACATGCTCATTCGTATAGAAGCATCGTTAGACCAACTGGTTTACAGCGAGAGAGAGGACACACATACACACACACATAGACACACACTCACACACATAGACACACACTCACACACAGACAGACACACTCACACACAGACAGACAGACAGACAGGCACACACACACACAGACAGACAGACAGACAGACAGACACACTCACGCACAGACAGACACTTACAGATAGACAGACAGACACACACAGACACAGACACACACACAGACACACACACAAACACACACAGACACATACACACATAGACATACACACAGCCACGCACACACACATAGACATACACACGGACACACACAGATACAACACACACACAGATACACCACGCGCACACACATATACACACACACACATACACACACACACACACACACACACACAGACTCATTTCTTCACTCCCTGGCTTCTTCCGTCCCTCTCACACACGTCAGACTTTGGTAATCAGGCGACCTAACTGAGTCTGCTTGTCAGTAGTGGGGGATGATGGAAGAAAGGAGGGATGGAAGGAGGACTGGAGCAACAAAGGAGGGCTGCTCTAGTAAAGGACAGAGAGTGGGCTTGTCCTATTAGGGCTGGGGACAGTGATTAGGACAGACCATAATAAGACCTGCCAGGAAACACATGCCAATTAGGTTACCACGAGAACCACTAGCCCTCATTGCTATGGGAAACTCACGGCCCACCCAACAGTTACAGCTACACACGCACACGCACACACACACTCGCTCTCTCACGCTCTTTCTCTCTCTCTCTCTCTCTCTCTCTCTCTCTCTCTCTCTCTCGCACACACACACGCACACACACACTTTTACACACATTCACACATACACACTCACACACACTCACACACTCACACATACGTCTTCATGAAAGTCCAGGAAAGATACAGATAGTGAGTGAGGATGAATTGAGAAAGCTGTTGAAGATAGATGCTCACACATACACACACACACATGCTCACACAGACACACTCGCACACACACATACACACACGCACGTACTCACACATACACACTCACACTTACACACTCACACACACACTCGCACGCACACATACACACACGCACGTACTCACACTTACACACTCACACATGCTCACACTTACACACTCACACACACACTCACACTCACACACACCTTGAGTGAGTCAGCAGCAAAGCAACTGTTTAGGATCCCAATATTGTTGTCCTCTCATGTAAACGCCACTGATATGACTGATCCACAATACTGAAACTACAGCAACGTTGGCACCTGAGGAGGGGGGAGCAAATAGGAAAGAGGGAGAGGAAAAGAGGAAGAGAGAGAGAGAGAGTGACAATCTCTGTTGCACCACCCGCCACCACCTCATTAGAATGCGTGAGCAGCAAACTGACTGATTAAACCAAGATTCTTGTTAGCCTACATGTACACACCCCTCACCCCTACCTGTGTGTCACCTCTCTCACCAACATGAGAGGAGGCAGGAATATTTGAAGACCATCTCTCCTCCCATGTCACTCACCAGGAACAGAGCATTTATCTGGGGGCTTCCGAACCCCCGCCTCCCTCGCCGGGACGACACCCCTACACCCCCCTCCATCCTCATTCAGCCACCCTAGACCCGCGTAGTCTAAGCCTGCTCTCCCAGCACCATTGGCGAACCCCCCACACTCCTCCCCCTCCCTTCATCTCCCCTCCTGCATCACATTTCCCGGGTGCGGCACACGCTACTCCTCCTCACACCACCTCCCACTTCCACAGACCTATCCTCCTTACCCTCTTGACGACCCCCTCTCGCTGCATTCACACTCCACATTCCACGCAACTTACCCTCTCTACCACCGACGGCTCCCTCCCCTCCCACTCCCCCCCAACTACCGCCGCTCCGCAAACCCCATTCCCCTCTTACCCCTCGCTCACGCGACCTTCACCTCTCCACCTTCCCTGCCACACCCCTCCACCTGCCCTCCCCCATCAGGCAGGATCCTCATGTCATCAATTTTAAGTAATGTTCTAAATCATAACAGGTCGCTGCGCACCCACCGCGAGAGCAACTACTCAGGGGCGACGTGTTCAACCAGCTCTGTCTGCTGGCAGCTCGGCCCGCTCCCCGCAACGTCCCGCCCCCCCCCTCCTCCTCCTCCTCCTCCTTCACTCCCGGCTGACCTCGCAAGACTCCCTAGCCCGCCCCTCCTCCTCACAACTTCTGGAAATCCTCTTCCTGGTTCTCGACCTCTGCCCAACCGCCACTGAGATGTGTAGGCCACGCACAGTCATTCTTGGGAAAAACAACTGGCATTCTGTGGAAATCAGCTCTTCTCCGACTGGTGTTATCTAGAAAGATCAACTCTCTCACTGTTTGCACAGTCAGTTGGGTGTACATAAGTGTGTGTATGTGTGTGTGTGTGTGTGTGTGTGTGTGTGTGTGTGTGTGTGTGCGCGTGTGCGCAGACAGTATTTGGAAGGAAGTTGGAGTGAAACGCAGGTTCAGTACGATTTAACAAAAATGTTAACTTATATTACTGTAGGAATAAACACTGCAAATGGAAGAAAAACCTTACAATATCAGAATGCATTGAACTGATCAAGATTGAAAGAGGGAGTGAGAGAGAGAGCGTGTGTGTGTCTGCTCTGAGCAGAATGGTGAACACAAAGACTGCAGTTATCTGTACGCTACCAGATCCCACCAAGGCCGGGCCATTGTGAGAACCAGACAGAGAGAGAGAGAGAGAGAGAGGGAGAGAGAGAGGGAGAGAGCGAAAGAGAGAAAGAGAGGGAGAGAGAGAGAGAGGAAGAGAGAGGGAGAGAGAGAGAGAGAGAGGGAGAGGGAGAGAAAGAGAGGGAGAGAGAGAGAGGGAGAGAGGGAGAGGGAGAGGAGGAGAGAGAGAGGGAGAGCGTGAGAGGGAGAGAGCAAGAGAGAGAGAGAGGAAGAGGGAGAGAGAGGTAGAGGGAGAGAGAGATAGAGGGAGCGAGTGAGAGGGAGAGAGAGCTAGAGGGATAGTGGGAGGGAAAGAGAGAGGGAGAGAAGGTAGATGGAAAAATGTAAACGAGAAAGAAGCACTGAAGTTGGAAAAGAGTGAGTAAGAAACGTAAGAGAGGAGAACGAGAGGAGGAGGAGAGAGAGGAGGAGAGAGGAGGAGGAGAGAGAGGAGCAATCAAAAGGGCCCGTATACAGAGAAACCTTGATGAACCTCTTTAGAACCTGTCCTGGCCCTGGCCTTCTATGCAGTACACTGTATAAATGAGGGTTAACTGGAGGGTAGCAAGTGCTGAATGAGCGGGTGATGGAGGTCTGGAGAGGAGCCTGGGTTGAGTCACACACAGGGAAGGAGGGATGGCACACCCTGAGGGCCTGGGAGACGGACATTTCTCTCCTCTCTCTCTCTCTCTCTCTCTCTCTCTCCCACTCTATCAACGTGTCTCTCTACCCCTACATGTCTCTTTCTTACTCTTTCTCTCAATCAACTTGTGAGCATACCTGTTCTGGTCTTCTATGGCGTCATGGAAACCGATCCTCCTCCAGGAGTCCCCTTGGGTGACCACTGATCCTGGACATCCCTCTGGATCACATAACACACACGCGCGCACACACACACACAACACACACACCAACTACCAACCCCCACTCACACAAACACACTTCCCCACCTGCCCTCCAGACACACACAAATCTGTCTCACAGAAAAGTTGCACTTTAAATATGCTGAGTGCGTATGAGAGTAGAGAGAGAGAGAGAGAGAGAGAGAGAGAGAGAAGGAGAGAGAAAGAGAAAGAAAGAAAGAAAGAAAGAAAGAGGGAGAGAGAGAGAAAGAGAGAAAGAGGGAGAGAGAAATAAAGGGACAGAGATATTTTTAAAAAGTGTCTCTCTCTCCTCCCCTCCCCCCCCTTCATTTCTCTGCATTAGCAGCCTATGCCAGGCTGCCAGAGGGACAGAATTAGGATTGCGGAGGTGGAGATCCAAACCGCTTCCTCAACATGTCAACCATCACCAGAACATCCACACCGCCGCGACGACAGAGAGGAAGGGGGAGGGGGGGGGGAGAGGGAGGGGTAGAGGAGGGGAGTTTTTTTTCACCCAAAGAGAAAGAAACTGTCACATCATCAGAACGGTTATTCAGAGCAGAGGGGATGTGGGCCCTGTGGAGGGGGTGGAGTGGGGGGAGGGAGAGGGGAAGAGGGGTGGGGGAAGAGGCAGGATTTGGCATCAGTGTACGAAGGGAGTATTACAGCTAAAATAATCAGCCCCCAGGCAACGGAAGCAAGAGAGGGGAGAGGAGGAGAGGGATGGGAGAGGAGGAGAGAGAGTGGAGAGGAGGAGAGAGAGAGGAGAGGAGGAGAGAGAGGAGAAGAGAGATGGGAGAGGAGGAGAGAGATGGGAGAGAGTGGGAGAGTGGGAAGGAGAGAGAGGGGAGGGCAGAGGAGAGGTACAGAGAGGAGAAGAGCGAGGAGGGATTGTAGGGGCAGAATAGACAGAGGGGGAGCTGGAGAGAAAGGGGGAGAGAAGAGGGGAGGGAGACGGAGAGAAAGGGGCGGGAAAAAAATCTGGGAATCTGACCAAGGAAATCCTGCTTCTCAGATATGCAGCTGTGGAATTAAATTGGTGTAAAAACGAGAGAACAAAAATACTCTTCACACTCCACAAGCCTATTGAACGGGGGAGGACGGGGGAGGAAGGCAGAGGACGGGAGAGGAGGGGAGAGGAGGGGAGAGGGAGGGAGACGAGAGGGAGAAGAGGGTGGAGGAGGGGGGAGGGGGTGCAACACACTGACAGAGAGCTCAGGAACACAGGACCTCAACAACTGGTTCCCTCATACAAACTCTGAACTGTGTCCTGGGACAAGGCGTTAGGGTACCGTGTGTGTGTGTGTGTGTGTGTGTGTGTGTGTGTGTGTGTGTGTGTGTGTGTGTGTGTGTGTGTGTGTGTGCATCTTGGAGAGAGTGTGTGCGTGCAAACTTATATATGCTGTATATAGCATGTTATAATATATTATGTAATGATGTGTGTGTTGGTCACTTGTGGTGGTTGAAGATGACTGAAGAGTGAGGGGAGACCTGTGTGTGTGTGTCTGTGTGTGTGTTCCCCTGATACACACGTACACACACACACACACACACACACGACTCCCTATCCCTAACACCCACCCTGTGCCTTGAAGATGAGCATCGACAGCTCTCATTCACAACCAAACAACCATGATCATCACACAGCCAATAACATTCTGTCTGTGCTAACAGTGTCTACAGTACACACAGCACACACCACACCTCCACTCCAGGTTAGGATTATGGCTTTCTCTTCGTCTGTCTCTTTCTCTTTCTGTCCCTCCACCTCTCTGCGTTTGTGGGGATGCGCCGTGTTAGACAACAAAGGCCTATCAGCAAGGTAAACAGGCATGGAACACAGATGAACGACAAATCAATTAATTCTGAGAGTGGGAGAGGAAAATGTGTGTAGACAACAGCGTGGTCTCTGATTACAGTAACACGTCTGCTTGATTATACTGAAACGCTGCTACACATATCTGGGTTTGTCTCTGCTGGGGGCAGAGAGTACACACACACACACACACACACACAAAGACCCACACACACACACACACACCCACACCCACACCCGCACACGCACACGCACACACACACAAAGACCCACACACACACACACACAAAAACACTCACACACAGATGTGCACATACACACACACGCAAAGACCCACACACACACCCACACACACAAACACACTCACACACAGATGTGCACATACACACACAAAGACCCCCCCCACACACACACACACACACAGATGTGCACATACACACAGATGTCCACACGCAGA
>BROE01000022.1:4460046-4487319 GCA_036571765.1 Plecoglossus altivelis
TGAAGGAGAGACAAAAAGAGAGTGAAAGGAGAGATAGCACGTTTATTGTGAACATGGAAGTCCCCCGGGTCACAGAGCAATGTCACCTCCCACTCGAGGGGCCTTCAGGGTCAGCAGAGACAACCGCGGCTGTCCGACCGGCTGCCTGACTACAAACCACACACACACACACACACACACACACACACACACTCGCCACGCATCAGGTGATTACCTAGACGCAGAGAGGAGGGCCAGGGACAGAGAAGGGAAGACAAAGAGTGAGAGAAGGAAAGAGAAAAGAGAGACAGAAAGAGAGAGAGAGGGAGAGGGAGGGAGAGGGAGAGATGGTGAAAGAGAGGGAGGGAGAGAGACAGAGAGAGGGGGAGATGGTGAGAGAGAGGGAGGGAGAGAGACAGAGAGAGGGGGAGACGTTGAGAGAGAGAGAGGGAGAGAGACAGAGAGAGGGGGAGATGGTGAGAGAGAGGGAGGGAGAAATGGTGAGAGAGAGGGAGAGTGAAAGAGAGGGAGAGATGGTGAGAGAGTGGGAGGGTGGGAGAAAGGGAGAGATGGTGAGAGAGTGGAAGGGTGAGAGAAAGGGAGAGATGGTGAGAGTATACATTAGAGAAGGGGACTACACAGTGGCCATGTTGCTACCTCAGGCATCACTACAACATTTAGGACACACACCAGCACCTCATACACACACCTCACACACACACACACACACACACACACACACACACACACAAAATAGCGTCCAACGCTAGGTCCTACCCAGTGTTGTGATTCTCCATCTTATTCTGCTGACCTGTGTTCTGCAGGGTTCATAAGGACAGCCACACAATCTTCCCACACCCAAACACACGGAATTGAATCACCTCTTGAATGACCTCGTCACTCATCGTGAGTTTGTGCTAGTTTATGTGTGTGTGTGAGAGTGTGTATGTATGTGTGTGTGTGTGTGTGTTGTGGGACGGATAGTGACCCCTCATTGGCCCCTGGTCCCCCCTGCCCCGCCCCCTACTGCATTGTTGGTTGGTCAACATGACACCCCATACAAGGTCCTGTCCAGTGCTGTCACAAACATGATTGACAGGTCCCCACCCACCTCTCATTTCTCCCCGCAAATTACCCCACAATCCCAAACGCACACAGACACCCTAACTGGACACACAAAACTCTTTTCTGTTGCTACTTGGCTCTCCATCGTTCTGTCCACAACCCCCATGTCTAACACACAAACATACACGCAGTACAGACACACACAACGACTTCAAACGCACACAAGTTGATCACATATTGTACGCAGTGGAACCTTTTTTTCACCCCTTCAGTAGGCTCTGATCTGCACGGTAACAACAGCTGATTGGAGGGGATTACTGCACAGGTTAATATCTCATTGGCCTTTCATTAGAGCAGAGTCAGATATGTTAGCCTATTGGTTTATAGGTTTTAACCTCCTGAGGCCTCGCAGTACACGTGTGTCCAGTACTGGACATTGGTTTTGACCTAGATTATAACCATGCTTGCCCTAAATAAAAAAAAATTCTGTTGTCTTGACAGAGTTGTGAAGCTTCTTATTAATAAACAGCCGTGAACCCTCAGGCTTTACCATGTCATTGCAGTTAGTTGATGAAGTGCTAAACACATCAATAAAACACATGGTATGTGAGAACTACATACCTTTGATTTTTCCTTAAATTGTATGTGTTTTATCCAAATGTTTGTTACGTAAAATGCAAACAGAAAAAGGTATCAGAAGAATGTTACTTCTCAAAGGTGACGCCTCTTTATAAGGATCGTTGTGGATAGTGGAAACATAATTGCGGCCACATACATGTGAAAATAGTGTATAATACAGTAGTATAGATATATAATCGTGTATGTCCAGTAGTGATCATAGCGATAATTGCGGCAAATGACTGATATATAACAGTGATCATGAGGGTTAATAATGTGCGGTCTAGTCACCTGACAGAGAGTCCACTGTTCCATGTTCCGTGGAATCCGGGCGACGTTTCTAAGCAACAGGAAGGGAAAGCCAGTATGAGTATAGCATCACCTGACCCTTGTCCACCGACCTCACCCTGCTAGTCTCTCTCTCACCTCCACAACAGCCAAGCTCTCTGTATAGACAGCCATCACGCTCAGAGATAGACCCAGAGGCAGACCCAGACACAGGAGGGAGCTTCCGAAACAAGTATTGGTTTACTCCAAAGAGTAGCCGTGGGCAGGTAGGTGGTTGATGCACAGGCAGGTAGAAGGCACAGGCAGGAATGCAGAGACACTTTGTGTCAGGATGAATTCAGTCTCTGGTCAATGTGCTGCTGTTTGGGTCTATATGTGATAGGCTCTCCTGGTCAGTACGCTCCTGTTTAGGCCAGTTGATGGGCTCTCCTGTGGAGGTCTTTGCTGTGGAGGTCTTGGCTGTGGCTGGGTCTGGAGGTAAGGGGCTCTGATGTGGAGGTCCTGGCTGTGGCTGGGTCTGGAGGTGAGGAGCTCTGATGTGGAGGTCCTGGCTGTGGCTGGGTCTGGAGGTAAGGGGCTCTGATGTGGAGGTCCTGGCTGTGGCTGGGTCTGGAGGTGAGGGGCTCTGATGTGGAGGTCCTGGCTGTGGCTGGACAGCTCTGCTCACCCCCAGGGCCCTGGCCGGGGCAGTGGGTCAAAAGACGGTTAAGACGGTTGTGACTCCTGCGGCTCACAAACACACACACACACCAACATGTACACATACACACAAACACACGCAAACACTAGCATGTACACATACACACAAACACACGCAAACACTAGCATGTACACATACACACAAACACACACACACCAGCATGTACACATACACACAAACACACGCAAACACTAGCATGTACACATACACACAAACACACACACACCAGCATGTATACATACAGACAAACACACACAAACACCAGCATGTACACATACACAAACACACACACACTAGCATGTATACATACACACAAACACACACACACACACACACCAGCATGTATACATACACACAAACACACACACACACCAGCATGTACACATACACACAAACACACACACCAGCATGTATACATACACACAAACACACACACTCCAGCATGTACACATACACACAAACACACACACACACACTAGCATGTACACTTACACACAAACACACGCACACCAGCATGTACACATACACACAAACACACACGTGTACACAGCACTCAAAGCACTGAGCACCTCCTGGCTAACATGCTTTGGCCACGCTCCATGACGAGCAGTCACTCCTACGAAGAAACACACCTTCAAAAGAAGAAAATAAGCATGGGTCCATACACACACACACACACACACTCTCTCTCTCACACACACACACACAAAGAACATCCCACTGTGAGGATAAGAGGCAGAGAAATCCCTACATCAACAGTGGCCTAGATAAACACAAAGCAGACAAAAGATGGAGTCTATCAAAATAACCATCCATCAAAGACATCAGTGCACTTATCTACTCATAAACATAGGGATAAATCAATCCACACAGAACACACACATTTTTTTTCTCTCATATAAAATTACAGTCGGGCAACCGAAGCCAGCATGATAGGATAGGTCAAACACAATAACCCCTCTTCTCCATGGCAACAGCAGGGCTCTCTTAAAAAATGCTCCACGCTTTCCGCAGAGGTAATTGTGAGATGTTTTGCCGTGACCCTCAGTCTCAGTGTGTGTGTGTGTGTGTGTGTGTGTGTGTGTGTCTGCGTTTTGGTTGTGTTTTTATGTCTCAGTGGGTGTGTATGTGTGTGTATCTTCTGGTCATGTTTTTAGCACAAAGTTTATCTCTGTCGATTCTCTGTGTGAGCAGTGCGTGTGCGTGTGCGTGCGTGAGCAGTGTGTATGCGTGTGCTTGCGTGAGCAGTGTGTATGCGTGTGCGTGCGTGAGCAGTGTGTATGCGTGTGCGTGCGTGAGCAGTGTGTATGCGTGTGCGTGTGTGAGCAGTGTGTATGCGTGTGCGTGCGTGTGTGAGCAGTGTGTATGCGTGTGCGAGAAGTGTGTATGCGTGTGCCTGTGTGAGCAGTGTGTATGCGTGTGCGAGCAGTGTGTATGCGTGTGCCTGTGTGAGCAGTGTGTATGCGTGTGCGTGCGTGCGTGAGCAGTGTGTATGCGTGTGCGAGCAGTGTGTATGCGTGTGCGTGCGTGTGCGTGTGTGCGTGCGTGCATGCGTGTGTATGCGTGTGTGAGCAGTGTGTATGCGTGTGCAAGCAGTGTGTATGCGTGTGCGTGCGTGTGCGTGTGTGCGTGCATGCGTGTGTGTGTGCGTATGAGACAGAGAGAGAGGAAGAGACAGGCCTGCTATTTGAGCGTCAGTATTAGCATAGCAGCGTCACTGCTTTGTTTTACCCTGACCTGTATAATCAGTGTCACATTACCAATACAACAGTTCCAACCCAGTGTGTTTACCCCCTGCCACCCCTGACACACACACACACGCTGTCTAACATACAGACGGTCTCCAACACACAGACACTCTCTGACACACACACACACGCTGTCTAACATACAGACGGTCTCCAACACACAGACACTCTCTGACACACAGAAGTTTCTCTTTCTCTCTCACACACACACACACACACACAAGCTTGAACATACAGCTCTCCTCGTTCTCTCTTTCTCTTGCTCTCCACACACACACACACACACAGGTACACACACACACGTTCACACACACACACACACGTACACACACACACACACGTACACACCCACACACACAGACTTTCCCCCTTCAGCTTCCAGCTGTCTTCTACACTGTGGCCAACAGATGCTAATTAATATGATAACTAATAGCTGTTTGACTGGAGACCTCTGGGTCAGTAACGTGAGAGGAGGGGAGGAGAACAAGAAGGAGAGAGAGAGAGAGAGAGAGAGAGAGAGAGAGAGAGAGAGGGAGAGAGAGAGAGAGAAGACAGAGAAGAAACTCAAGACTAAGAAACAGCGAGGCCATGGTGAACTAAGGTTCTGTGTGTGTGTGTGTGTGTGTGTGTGTGCGTGTGTGTGTGTGTGCGCGCGCGTGTATTAGCTCCTCTCCCATCAGCTCAGAACATGTTATATTGACTAGAAACAGCTCTCTTATTCCCTGCTTCACCAGAGGAACTCATCCTCAACATGTATCCCTCGAACATCTTGTGGAAAGGGGGATGAGGAAAAAAGGTTTGAGAAGAGAAGAGCGAAAGAGAGAAAGGAAGGGGGGAGGAAGGAAGGAAGGTAGGAAGAAATGAAAAAAGGAAGGAAGGAACACAGAGACAGATGGATGTGGGAAAATAAGAGAGGAAAAATACTGGATCTGAAAGGAGTGTGTGTCAGAGAGTGTGATTGAGAGCAAGAGGGAGAGAGAGAGTGACAGAGAAAGAGAAGAGAGAGCGGGAGAGAGGAAGCCTACTGCATGCGATGCAGCTGACATTAGTTGAGCGGGTGAGTATATGAGTTGTGGTGATTAGCCAAATCCTGCTAATCAATGACACATTCACTCAGCTTCCTGTTCCGTTGCTAACACCCTGCTAGCACTAATTGGTCTATTCTGTGATAAATAAGGACACGCTGTCTTCCACTTCAGTGTAAGCTGACACACGCATTTACACACACACGACCACACACACACAAATTCATCTGTAAATAACAGACTGTGGACGCACGCGTGCACACACACACATTATCAGTGCATGCCGGGCACACACTGTTATACATTTCTATCTTGCTAAACAGTACGCAGCATGCTTTCTTAAAAGGTCAAATTGAGTCTGATTCAATTGAAGAGTGGATGGGAACCATAGATACCCCTACTGCTGCCTCTGTAAGGAGCAAATAGGATCCCTGAATCAGCCAATCAAATCACAGAGGCAAAAGGGGGAGGGGGGGGGGGGGGGTTGAGGGAGGAGGGATTGGGCAACTCCTTAAATTAAATTTCAGTTTGTTGAGTGTTTAGATAATGCAGTCTAACGTAATTCTGTCAGGAAAAGCAGCAGTGCAGTGGTGCACTGTAGCTGCAGCGCCCCCTAAGGCCCAGACGGAGAACTGCTGCCTGCAACACATGAACATGAACAGGTTGCAGTGTCACCATAACATTAAAATGGAGTTTCAACCACTGCAAAAGCTCTGTTCCTTGACATTTACCCGTCAGAGAACTGTGCCATAGGGGAAACATTCTCAATAGATCTCTTTAGCTACCGAATTTCATGTAATTATGTGTACATCCTGTGTGTTTGTGTCATGTGTGATTTCTGACATGTCGCAATACATGCGTCAAAAGTTAAAAGCGCATACACGCGTGCCACACACATACCCACCCACACACCCACAGACACAAGCATACCCACTGACACACACAGCACACACACATCCGCACACACCCGCACACCCACACACCCACACACCCACACCCACACACAGAGGGGTCATCGGGGGGTGCTGCTTCTCGGGTGAGTGCTGATGGTGAGAAGCACTTAGTGTTGAAGAGGAGGACAAGAGGAGGCTCACTTAAATACATGACCACCATTACACTGCCCAAATATTAGGGTTATTATTCTCTCTCTCTTTCTCTCACTCCTCTCTGTTTGTTTGTGGTAAAGAGCAGCACAATTATTCATTTAACCTGTGAGACTGCGAGAGAGGCGAGAGAGAGAGAGAGAGAGAAAGAGATAGACAGAGAGAGACGGAGAGAGAGACGGAGAGAGACAGAGATGGAGAGAGAGGGATACAGAGGGAGAGACGGAGAGAGGGATAGAGCGAGAGAAGTGGAGAGAGGACAGAGATGGAAAAAGAGAAAGGTGTTAAATGAGAGAGAGAGTGAGAGATAAAAAAAGGAAGAGAGGAGGAACGAAATAGAGTGAGAGGCTTAACTGGGGTCAGTCTCTCTCTCTCTCTCTGTCTCTCTCTCTCTCTCTGTGTCTCTCTCACTCTCTCTCTCTCACGTCAACACATGTTTACTGTCGACAACAACAACAACCCTAACAAACCCAGGCTCCCTCTCACTCAAATGTCAAAGAAAATTGCAGGGTCTGTTTTCTCAATGGCTGCTGCTATAAGTGGGCAGGGTGTTTAGGTGAGCGCACCTTAGCACATTATGGAAAGACTACTGAATGGAGGAGGTGAGACGTCTAAAGCAGCTGTTTCCAAGCAGCTGATTGGTGAATGGAAATGGCAGCGGTGAACATTAGACAACAGAGGACGCCAGGGAGAGGGGCTGTACTCCGACTGTGTAGTGTCTCTGAACGCACACCCATCTTTTAGTGACAAACACTTGGAAAGTATGGATTTAAAGGAGCTAAACCACAGACATTTGCATGGACACAACACACACACACACACACACACGGCTAAGAATGTTATCGTATCAGATCACCAACTCAGCAGATCCTAACCACGTGTGCTCGTCGATAACACAACACACGCACACGGACACACACCGACACGCACGCGCGCACACCGTACAAAGAGACACCCGCATACACACATGCACCCACAAAGACACGCACGTTCAGTGAGATGCACACACACACACACTCCTCAATAGAACGTTAATGGTTTTGCCACTAATGACCAGAGTGGAGATAAGAGAGAGGAGGTTAATGTGTGACTGTGGGCGATCGAGATAAGACTCATCCTTCTGTTAAAACAGGACCAAGGCAGTAACAGAGGGCTCAAATACACACACACACACACACACACACACACACACACACACACACACACACGCATGCGCACACACACGCACGCGCACACACACGCACGCGCACACACACACACACCTTGACAAAGGCCAGCAACCCTTTTTCCTTCTCTGCGTTTGTGATGTCTGTCTACACTCTTCATTAAGGGTGAAGTCGATTCTATCTGGAGCTAGAATGTGAGGGAGCAATTGAATTTAGTTCGGCAGCTCTTTGGATTTGCTCTGAGGTGATCCACACACACACACACACACACACACATGCACACAGGCGCGCACGTACACACACACACATGCACACACACACCCCTTATGGAGAGTGAATGTAAAGTAGACTTGCAGGACCCCTCGTTCTTCTGCTGTGTGGCTGGCTGGCATTTGGACACCTGTCAATCATCTCTTTCAGAAGCCCAGCGCCGGGAGGAGGAGCTGTCAGGGGTCACCGGCTCAGCACATCGCCATGGCAACAGCAGCACTGAAGTTCATAGCCCGCTGGGACTGTGGCTCTTGTCGTGCTTCTGTGTGCGTGTGTGTGCGTGCACGTGTGTGTGTCCCATTGTGCGAGGTAAGTAAGGGACTGGGAGGGGGGTTGGGGGTGGAGAGGGGTGGGGTGGCACCATCTTATACCCATTTTGCCCCCGCCACCTCTTACCTTGACCCTGGCAGTTTAGTGCTACTCCACCCCTCCACCTCCTTCCTCCCTCCATCCCTGTTTCCTCTGACCAGCAGGGCAAGACTCTAGACACTGCAGGAAGTACAGCAGCCAAAGGAGAGCACTTAACCTTCTGTTACCTTCCACCCACCCTCTTTCCCTCTCTCCCTGCTTCCTCCTCTTCATCCCTCCCTCTCTCTCTCCCGCTCCCTCTTCATCCCTCTCTCCGTCCCTCTCTCCCTGCTTCCTCCTCTTCATCCCTCCCTCTCTCTCTCCCGCTCCCTCTTCACCCTCTCTCTCCCTCCCTCTCTCCCTGCTTCCCCCTCTTCATCCCTCTCTCCCTGCCTCCCCCTCTTCATCCCTTCCTCTCCCCCTCCCTTTCTCGTTCTTTTTTTTTCCTTTTCTCTCTCTTTTTCTAATTCGACACAGTTTAGCATTATTGGCATGACAAACACCTGTTTACTTTGCCAGACCTTCACACACACACACACACACACACACACACATCCCTAATTCCCAATATAGAAGAGTTCATCACTTTCTCATGCTTCTGTCATCCCACTGCCATGCTTTCTCTCTCTCTCTCTCTCTCTCTCTCTCTCTCTCTTTCTTTCTCTCTCTCTGTTTCCCCTGCACATCCCCTGCTCTTTCACTTCTCCTTTCTCTCTCTCTCCATCCTCCCCTTCCAGTCTCCATAGTCATAGCAATGCCCCGATTATCCCAGACTGACATTCACATGTACAGCATGTGTTCAGCCACACGCAGGACGACTGCTGAACAACTGAACACTCACAAACACGCACGTCCACACACAACCAAACACACACACACACCCAAACACACACACACACACACACACCCACACACACACACACCACTTGGACGGAAGGCTATTTATAAGATGAATACAGAGAAGGATTTGGGTTCTACATTTGGGAAATAGCCCTGACAGCACAGGAAGAAACAGAGAAAGGAGGGGGGTGGAGGATGGAGTGGGTGGAGGATGGGGGGTGGAGGTATGGAGGGGTGGAGGGATGGAGGGGTGGAGGGGATGGAGGGTGGATGGGATGGAGGGGTGGCAGGATGGGGGGTGGTATGAGGGGCTGGAGGTGATGAGCGCTGTGGAGTTATGGAGAGGGTTGGTGGTGGTAGGGAGGAAGGGATGTGAGGAGGGGAAGGTATGATTGGTGGGAGGTGGTGGAGGGGGTGGTTAGGGATGGGGGGGTGGAGGTTGGGGTGGACGGGATGGAGGGGTGGAGGGATGGAGGGGTGGAGGGATGGGGTGGAGGGTATGAAGGGGTGGAGGGAGGAATTGAGGGGGGAGGTATGGAGGGGTGGATGGGCATGGGGGGTGGAGGGTGGGGGGGTGGAGGGTGGAAGGGTGAGGGGTGGGGGGTGGAGGGATGGAGGGGGTGGAGGGGGGGGGGGGGGTGGGGGAATGGGGGGGGTGAGGTATGGAAGGGTGAAGGGATGGAGGGGTGGAGGTTGGAGGGTGGAGGGGTTTGGAAGGGTGAAGGGGTGGGGGGGGTGGAGGGGATGGAGGGGTGGGATGGGCGTGGAGGTATGGAGGGTGGAGGGAATGGAGGGGTGAGGGATGGGGGGGTGGAAGGGATGGGGGGTGGGAGGGTTGGAGGGGTGGAGGGATGGGGGGGGTGAGGAAGGGATGGGGGGTGGAGGGGTGGCAAGGTGGGGGAGTAGAGGGATGGAGGGATAAACGGTCTGAAATGCTGACCTCTTTGATCAACACTTATCCTGGAGTATTTCTCCAGTACCAGTACCAAGCTACACAAGACTCTCTACTTCCTCCCCAACCTCAACCCCGTTCTGCCCCAGCTGTCCTGGACTTACCGGCTGTCAGGTTCAACACAGTAAACAGCAGTGGGAAACAGTGTTCGGAGTTTGCATCCAAACAGATTTCACCACAAGACCTATAAAGTGGAAGAAGGGATTTAAAAGCCCTGGGGATCCATGGATGGAAGAGGTTGGTCCAATTAAGCAGGATGGGTAGAGTCATTCACTATGAACTCTAGTGTTGTTTGAAGGGGTGAAAACAATGCGTCAATAGTGACAACTTAAGCTATGACGTTTTTGGACCTTTTAAGTGTGGTCCCAGTTTTCTGCAAGTTATGATGTTGTTTCTGCGGCAGTGTTTTACTGCCACGTATAATGTAGTAAAGCTTTGAGTCTTTTTTTTCGACATCCACATCCTGGTACAAGTTAAGGAAAGCACACCCACAAACATGCACACACAGCTGCATGTGTGGAACTCCAGTGTGTGGAGCCAGAACTGCTGCTAATGACTGTTTGATGTGGATTAGCATGCTCCATTACCCCACAGTACCAACACTGCCAGACTCACTACACACACACACACACACACACACGCAATCTTGCTCCCTCTCTTTCTCCACAGGCATACACTCTCCAACACTTTCCTATCCAAAACATTCCCCTCTCCTTTCAGCATGTTCCTATACCTTGCCTCTTGACAAGTAAACACACACACACACACACACATAGTAGCCTTCCATCCAAACCCTCTCCTCTGGCCTGTCAATGGACATGGCCTCTTTCTACGACTGGATTGGCGTAATTCCGGGGATAATTCTGGGATAATTTTGGGATAATCTTCATCTGACGACTCAGAGCATTCCCTGCCACCCAGCCTGCCCAGAACCTGATTACTAGGCTGGCAGTGCCAGACAACACTTGGGCTGACCGCTGACGCCAACACACACACACACACACACACACACACGCTCACACGCTCACACACACACACACACACACACACACACACACACACACACACACACACACACACACACACACACGCTCACACACAGACACACAGACACACACTCACACACACACGCGCTCATACGCTCACACGCTCACACGCTCACACACACACACACACACACATACACACACACACACACACACACACTTAGCGGCATATAAATAAACACTTACAAACGCAAATATGCACTTCACACACACACACGCCTGTGTTCCAACACATGTGGCAGAATGTGTTTCTGTGTACATTGGCGTGTACACAACTGCTTATGTATTCATGCAGACACAAATAATCATTACTATTCAAATATATTTGCACAAAATGTATACACATTTAGAAGCCATTTGTACGCTGTTTATGGATGTGAAGAATCATTAAACTATTATTTTCTTATTTCTACCAATGTTCTTTTTCCAATTTACTAATTTAGTTTAATACAAACAAATGGCTGCACTAATACCCCAACTACACTCCAGAATGTGACTCTGAAATCACACTGTGTGACTGCCATCTAGTGGTACAATATCATATAACAGTGCAATCATTTATAAACATTCAAAAGCGTCCTTTGCGACCTATCTATTGAGCGATGAGGACATCTAGTGGTGGTAAAAAGCACTCAAAGACAAACAGTCCTAACGACCCACATGACTGAACAGGTGTGATGTCACCTGGAAGAGATCCTACATGCGGTAGGTGACATTAAACATGGGACAAATCCGACCCAAATCTCGAGATGGAATCCAATTCTTGATACAGTTGACACATTTCACACAGCCTCATTCAACACCAAATTGCATAGAGATACTGAAATTCACTTCAAACATGAAAGACAGAAGTTTTGCTCCCATGAGCGTTTGCCGATCATGTATCCACAGCAACGTGTGCGTACGGGTCAAGTACCCACAGCCCAACATGAGATGACAGCTCCAGTCCTTAAATCCCTACAACCACTCTACATCTGGACGCACATCCAAGCTTGCCTGATCTTTCCTTTTCCATCTCCACCTCCTCTTCCTCTTCTCACCAGATCTCTCCATCTCCGCCTCTTCTTCCTCTCTTCTCACCTGATCTCTCCATCTACGCCTCCTTTTCCTCTCCTCATCTAATCTGTCCATCTCTGCCTCCTCTTCCTCTCTTCTCACCTGACCACTCTATCTCCGCCTCCTCTTCCTCACCTGATCTCTCCATCTCCGCCTCCTCTTCCTCACCTGATCTCTCCATCTCTGCATCCTCTTCCTACCTCTCACCAGATCTCTCCATCTCCACCTCCTCTGCCTCTTACCAGATCTCTCCATCTCTGCCTCTCATCTGATCTCTCCATCTCCGCCTCCTCTTCCTCTTACCAGATCTCTCCATCTCTGCCTCTCATCTGATCTCTCCATCTCCGCCTCCTCTTCCTCTCCTCATCTGATCTCTCCATCTCCGCCTCCTCTTCCTCTCCCCATCTGATCTCTCCATCTCCGCCTCCTCTTCCTCTCTTCTCACCTGTTCTCTCCGTCTCCATGTCCTCTCGCTGCTCCGACGAGTGCTCTGTCTGAGCAGTCTAGCTCCCGGCTGCCCCACGCCTCCTCACCCTCCCTCCCACCCTCCCTCCCTCCCTCCCTCGGTCTGTCTGGTAGACGAGTGTAGAAGAGGAAAACATGCCTGGTCCTCCTCTGGCTCCAGTCCAGAGCTGTGACTCCCATACTTCAGGTCAGTGATCGGTGTTATTAGCTGGTGCACAGTACAAGTAAATACAGCCAGTCATCCCTTCACATAGTCAAGTACAGTACAGTACAGTACAGTACAGTACAGTACAGTACAGTACAGTACAGTACAGTACAGTGCAGTGCAGTGCAGTGCAGTACAGTGCAGTACAGTGCAGTGCAGTGCAGTACAGTTTAGGTTTATCAGAAGCTGCCAGCACCTCCTTCTGCTTCTCCTTTTCAGGATCCAGTTCCTGCTCCTCTGACATCATGGTGGTTGTCTGCTCCTCGGTGTATCCTCTGCCTCAGAACAGATAGATCATCCATCCCACAGCTTCTGAGAGAGAGAGACAGAGACAGGCAGAGAGACAGAGCGACAGAGAGAGACAGAGACAGGCAGAGAGACAGAGCGACAGAGAGAGACAGAGCAATAGAGAGAGACAGAGCGACAGAGAGAGATAGGGCAACAGAGAGAGACAGAGACAGGCAGAGAGACAGAGACAGGCAGAGAGACAGAGAGAGACAGAGCGACAGAGAGCGACAGAGAGGAGAGACTTTTCCACTCTATGCCAATTAATTTCTCATAACTTTAGAATTTCTCTGTGCCGTTGCTGGTCTTCCTGTAATCTCACTGGATTGAGTGAAGAGAGCCTGATGCAGTTAAGATCTTCTATTTCACTCCTGCTCGTCTCTCCTTTAAGATCTCTCTTTCCGCCTCTCCATCCTTCCCAATACGCTTGGACTCCTCTTCACCATCTCGCGTGACTCCGTCCCTCCATGCTCCCTGCAGCTCTTCTCTCGCTCCATCACCACCTGTCTCCACCTTCCCCTCTCCGACATCCATTCACGTCTGTCAGTGGTTCTCCTTCCTCTCCCCCTCTCTCTTCCTTAAGTACCGTTTCTCCATCGGTCTCCACTCCTGTCCATCTCTCCCTCATCTCTCCCTCCCTAACCCTCCTTATATACCCTCGCCTCGTCCCCTCCATCCGGCATGAATACATTATCATCTGCACAATGGAGTCCCGCGTATTGTTTATGAATTACCAGCCTTGCGCCCAAACAAAGCCTATTTTCATAAGAAACCTCCATTTCATTTCAGCTCCAATTAGATTGTGGGCTGAAGAATAGGAGTCCTCAGGCCCTGGCCCCTGTGGATGGCAGGTCCTTTCACTTGCATTGAATGGAGCCTTATTGCTTTCCTATACAAAAGGAACACGTGGGCCCAGCTTTCAGACTAAAACAGGCACCAAAAATGACTTGGAGACAGTAGCCTCTGACGTACAATAACAAACCTTTAAAAGAAGGACACACAGCCCTTATCCTCCCATCCATCAATTCATCCCTCGCTCTCCTTTCTCTCTTTCTTTCATTCCTCTCTTTCTTGTCTCGCGTTGCTTCATTGTACCACCTGGACATTAATGACAGGCAGTTGAAAGACGGAAAGCGAGTGAAAGAGAGACAGAGAGAGAGAGAGGGAGGGGGTCTCCGTTTTTTTTCTCCACAATACATGTCAAGGCTAAATGATCACTGTCTGGAGAACAGACAGGGAGGAGAGAGCCACGGAGGAGGTAGGAGTGTGTGTGTGTGTGTGTGTGTGTGTGCCCCCCTCCACTGTCCACAGGCGATTGATTCCCATCTTTGCAAAGCAGTAAGAAAGAAGAACAGGTGAAAGGGAGAAGCGAGAAAAGAAAGGAGATGAGGAGAGACGTTCTGTGGGATGATCAATGCTGCAGGAGGCAGAGGCACACTGGGACCATGCGTCTCTGGGACCCAGAGGGAGAGAGAGAGAGAAAACAGGAGAGGAGGAGAGGGCGTACAGGGTCACCAGACCACTTGTCGATATCTGCTTTCCACTCCAGTATTAAAGGAAGGTTGGAGAGAGAGAGAACACAGAGAACAGAGAGATAACAGAGAGAGAACAAGAGAGAACAGAGAGAACACAAACAGAGAGAACAGAGATAGAACACAGAGAGAACAGAGAGGGAACACAAACAGAGAGGGAACAGAGAGATAACACAGAGATAGAACACAGAGAGAACACAAACACAGATAGAACACAGAGAGGGAACAGAGAGATAACACAGAGAGAACAGAGAGAACACAAACACAGATAGAACACAGAGAGGGAACAGAGAGATAACACAGAGCAGATTCGCTTCACTCTCCAGTTATGTCACGTTGATCTAAGTTCCAGGTACTTTCCCACGTACCGCTGCACACCATAACCTGCACGGGGTTATGAAGGCGTGGGGTTGGTCTGTTTCGTCCGCACGGCGTGAGGGGGTTGGTAGGATGGTGGAGGTGATGGGGTAGGGGGGCTGCCTGACCCTGTGGCCTCCCCCATCATCAGCAGTCACCTGTGTCTCCAAGCAGATCAGTCAAAACACGGTAAACGCTGCATTCCTGGATCCCCTCGCAGTCAAACGCCTCGTCGACAACCATCGCTACAATAACCAGCACACCTCTGACCACCCTTCTTCTAGAAACACATTTATTTCTCCCAAAGGCTCATGGTTCAGCAGTATGTACATGGTGACAGCGAGGGTCCTTTACTGTACACACCAACAGGACCACCCCACCTAGCCACGACAGGACAACACAGAGGACATGGAAATGCACAGTATCAGATTGCATGTGTCGACTCAAATAATACAAATAGTAAAAAATAAACATTAAAAAAAAACTTAAATAACATCGACTGAGGTGTCGTAATGAGGTTGGACTGTCTGTTTGCTCAGTACCGTATTCAATTGGAGACGTAATATTGCTTGGTAGTGTTTGGGTCAAGCCGGACCTTCAGGGTTCGACCAGCCCACGCTGTCTGCAGACCCCCCAGGAGGAGAGGGGAGGGGGGGAGGAATGTGGGGTGGAGGAGGGAGGACAGGAGAGAGAGGAGGGTCGCAAGGCAACGAAGTGGGAATGTTCTGGAACATGAGCTTCCTGTTAGGGAGCTTATTACTATCAGGCAGCAGCCTTCTGTGTCACAGATCAGGTCTGTCTGGGTCTCTGAAGGGTTCAGGAACAGCTGGCTCGTCAGTCGGGTCAGAACCGGTGTGTCTCTCACACACACACACACACGCACGCACGCACCCACACGCTTCCATACATCCATGCACACACACACACACACACACATCCATCCATGCACACACACACACGTTTTCACCCACAATCATTCTAAGATGCCTCAAACAACCTGCACGCACGCACGCACACACACACACACACACACACACACACACACACTCTCGGTGGCCAGAGTGCGTCTCACAGGTTGGTCTCGTCCCAGGTGGGGTCGTTCATATTGTTGAGGATTCTCCTGAGCACCTTCTCCAGGTCCTTCCTGGCCCTCTGCTCCTCCTCCATGGACCTCCTCATCTTCTTATTGTCCTGAGGGACAAAGATAACCAGATGATAAGTTCCTGTTAACCAGCAGCAGGGGGCTTTAACAAGGTGCTAGGGTTAGGGAATCGACCAAGCAAACAAAGGCAATACCAACAACCTTGTGAAGCCATGACTAACAGGACTCATGGGACAGCAAGAGGGGACAGAGAGGGGACAGAGAGGAGACAGAGAGGGGACAGAGAGGGGACAGAGAGGGGACAGAGAGGAGACAGAGAGGAGACAGAGAGGAGACAGAGAGGGGACAGAGAGGGGACAGAGAGGGGACAGAGAGGCGAACATGAGAGGAGACAGAAGAGGAGACGAGAGAGGGGACAGAGAGGGACATCAGAGAGGGGACAGGAGAGGAGAACAGAGAGGAGACAGAGAGAGACAGAGGAGGAGAACAGAGAGGACAGAGAGGAGACAGAGAGGGGAGGGGGGGGGGGGTGGAGGAGAGATGGGGAGAGGTGAGGGAGAGGGGACAGAGAGGAGACAGAGAGACGACAGAGAGGAGACAGAGAGGGAGACAGAGAGGGGACAGAGAGGGACAGAGAGAGACAGAAGAGGAGACAAGAGAGGAAAACAGAGAGGGGAACATGAGAGGAGAACGAGAGGGGACAGAGAGGGGACAGAGAGGGGACAGAGGAGGGGAACAGAGAGGGGACAGAGAGAGAGACAGCGAGGAGACAGAGAGGGACAGAGAGGGGACAGAGAGGAGAACAGAGAGGAGACAGAGAGGGGACAGAGAGGAGACAGAGAGGGGACCAGAAGAAGAGGACAGAGGACAGAGAGAGGACAGAGGACAGAGACGAGGACAGAGGACAGAGCGGGGACTGAGAGAGGACAGAGAGAGGAAGAGAGAGGACAGAGAGGACTCACCTGTTTAAGTCCTTGGACCTCATCTCTCAGGGCATAGACCACATCCACCAGACTCCTGCAGAGACAGTAAAGGGTTACTTAACACCTCCTATCCACCCAACAGCATTCTGAGCAGCACGGATCAGCTGTCAGCTGCAGAGCACAGCTGAGCCAGACTGTCCTTGGGAGAGAAGCACTGAAGAAAAACGAGGTACGGAGGTGGAGGAGTAGGGGGGAGATAGGAGAGGAGAGGGAGAGAGGAAAGGGGTGGGCGTGAGGAGAGCGCAGGGGGAGAGGAGATAGAAGGAAGGGTGGGGGAGAGGAGAGAAAGAGAAATGGAAAAAGAAAAAGAGAGAAAGAAAGGGAGAGAGGGTGGGAGAGAGGAGAAGGGAGGGAGAGAGGAAGGGAGTGGGAGAGAGAGAGAGGGACAGGGAGGGGAAAAGGAGAGGGGAGGGGAGAGGGGAGGGAGAGAGGAGAGGGGAGAGGAAGATGAGAGAGGGGAGAGATAGGAGAGAGCGATGGCCTTAACTTCTCTTCGCCCCATATTGAACCAACATTTGCGGTTGCTGTCCTGTACTGTGACCTTCTCCACTCCTGGGAAGATGACCTGTGGTCCTGTTTCTCTCCGCGGCTCTGTTTCAACACAACACAGAGCATGACCTCAGCATGGCCCCACCCACAGGCAGAGACCAATCACTGCACTTCGACGGGGAGCCGTCAGGCGATTGGCCGATTCGGAAACACCGGTAAGACCGTTTGCCTTTGGCGGAAACGGACAGAAACAAAACAGGTTGACACATGGACAACTGCGGAGAGGTAAGGAGGTTAGTCATGCTCTGATTGGACGACAGACAGGACAAAGGACAGGAAGGAAACAGGAAGTAGCGATAGGAAGAGGTAAAGGAGACGCTTGGTATACGGGATCTGGAGGGGCAGAGCTGCGCACAGGTGCATCCTCTGCGCCTTCAACGTCTCCTCATTCCACCTATGGACACTGCCGCAGGTCAGCTCAGCACGGCATCCAAAAATTTGGGAAACGGGGCACATGAGGTCTATCCTTGTAGTTACAAATCCATCATAGGCTGGGGCAGTCTATACAAACAGGACATGGTTTATAGTCAAACTCAGAACGGTACACTTGCGGAGTCTTTTTGGTTCGTTTCGTGGCAGACACTCTCTGTGTATGAAAGAGAACCACTAGGTAAAAGTGCGCATCTGGAGAGGTAATTAACAGCAGCAAATCAACTACGGGTTTGCAGAAACCCCAACGCTCCTCCCTTCGCCTCGCCCCCCCCCGCCGTTCAGCCTCTCGCCTCTCTCACAAAAATGCAGTGTTTTTTGAAAATTTATTTGTTCTTGTTTGTTTGTAACCACAGAATACACCTCAGTCACAAAGTAGAACACACACACACACAAACATTGGGACGGGACAGTCTCAGATGAAAGGTTCGGTAGATCTTTTTTGGCTCCATACAACTCGGCGTCCATATACAAGACTATTTAACCACCCTAGCCGCCCAACTTCCATCTTCTCACACTGTTCCATATATTCGCATTAGTGGGTTGACAGCGTTCAAGGGATGACAAGGATAAGCGGAACTCACATCAAGGATGGGATCCTGTCATTATGTCTCGTTATATTCCACACTGGCCGGGTGTTGAATGGCGCACGACCCAGTAATCCGAGGTTGGTTGGGGATGTACAGTTGTGGGATAAGTGGGCCGTGTACACAGTACCCCCAGACAGACAATAGAGAGCTGACATGGTCACCCAGTATGACTATCATCACACACAGAGTCTGGGCAGTGTGAAACAGAGAGGTACGTTGGCTCGTAGGTCACAGAGTCAGCTGTTGGTTTACTTCGTACCGCAGAGATTGTGCAAAAAGAAAAGGACTTTTACAACACTTCACGTCTCACAACGCTTGGGCGTGTAAACTTGGTAAAGGACCACGGTAGCTTGGTGGTTGGAGGGATCGGGGGTTTTTTTGTACTTATTTTGTAAACATTGACAGACACACAGAATCAAACGAAAACAAAAATCCAGAAACGAACGAAAGAAAACTCGGAATCAAAATTCACATATAAGGAAAAAAATAAATAATTCAATAAATAACATGACCCATATGTTTTCCAGGTACCGGTGACAAAGAGGAATTGAGGGAAGGGACTACGAATCCCAGGCAGACAGTTATCTGAGATTAACAATCAACACTGTAAAAATACTTCTGCATAAAAATAGTCATCGGTGCATTGGGGTTTGCAATATAGAGAATGTTTCCTTTACAATAGAATCAATAACCCTGTTTGCTGTAAATCACTGAAGAGTCTAAGACCTGCGGATGCAGTCTGGTAACATGGACGCTGTTACATCTGGAAATAATACCTTTTTGTTTTTAAAAGACTACTCCTGATTCTAACATCCTCACAGTACAGAGACTACAGGGGCTTCGAATCAAAACGCACGACTGTCATATTTCATCTAGATCATTCCAGGAAGAGTACAAAGCGCTGTGTTCTCTGAGGTGCCTGGAAACCGGTTCTAACCAGTCACATCAAGACAGGTCAGTGCAAACTTCACAAGAACAGAGGAGAGTACGTTGTGGTACTCAGGGATGCGAGGAGAAAAGGACATCCTTTAGCTCTCCACTTCTGGCACTTTGTTCTGGACACGTCCCTTCGACACAACCTTTTTTTTTTCCTTGCGTGGTGTCCGAGAACGATTGCGTGATTGGTCAGAAATGTAAAGTGGGCAGGTTTAATGCAGAGAAACTGAAACGTAGCTCCCGCCTGTCTGCTGGTGCGGAGAGTCTGAATGCAGAATAAAGATGTTGGGCAGCTGTTGGGGGCTCGTTTTGTTCTCGTGAAGTTTCTCGTGTCTTAGGACAGAAAAATCCACTTTTATTCGTGTTCTTGCAACCATAAAAACAAGAACACCTTTCTTTGTTCTCGTGGAGTTTGCACTGTCAGTGTGGGCGGAGCTACCCATTGGCTGGACTGTTAGTCTACCTTTCAGGACAGATCCTTACATCTCCCGAGACAATCAAATGTCAATCATCGTTCAGGCATCTACCGGTTTCTATGGTAACCTGACCAACTTCCCTGTAGGCCTACTGGAGACCATTCCCACAATGCTTAGCACCTATGCTACTGAGGACTAGAATGAAGGATATTGGACAGTTGGCCCAAAGTTACTCCAGGTAGACAACTCTGATTGGATGGCTTGATAATTGCTTGTCATGCAGTGTGCGGAGAAGAAATGAGTAAAATACTGCCATGTATGGAAAAGAGGAAATTAATAATATCATGTATTGAAAACACATCGACTTCTATAAAATAAACTGTCATCATACAATCTATGCATGGACATGCTACTGTCATAGCTAACAGAGCATGATCATGGTTTTAGTGTGTGCGTGCATGTGTGTGTACGTGTGTGTGTGTGTACGTGTGTGTGTATGTGTGTGTACGTGTGAGTGCGCATGTGTGTCCCAAAGCTTTGCTTTGCAGGACTTTTCTAATATTTCAGGTTATGTCACTCATGTACATAGCAGCAGGCAAGCTGCATGTTGGACATTCAGTAGAAGAACAGAATAAGATGGAGTGAGATCACTTCCTGAAACATCTGAATATCAGACAGGAAACCTCAAGGTCCCCCCACTTCCTACCCCCACCCCCCTCCTCCCCCACCTCCTCCCCCCACCCCCACCCCTCCAACCACTCTCTCCTCCCTTCACACTTTCACTTCACTATATTGTTAGCTAACAGCATCCCAACACAGAATGTACACCAAGACGAGGGTAGTCATGAAAGAAAAGGACTACACTACCCAGCATGATGACTACGGAGGGAGAGGAGGCACAATAAGGACTACACTACCCAACATGATGACTACGGAGGGAGGCACAATAAGGACTACACTACCCAACATGATGACTACGGAGGGAGAGGAGGCACAATAAGGGAGAGTGGTCAAGGCAACAGGGAGATACTGCTTCAACACATTCAAACAAACAGTCCAAATTGAATAAATAAATAAACAAATAAATAAAATGAACAATAGACAAAAATATATATATATATAATTAAATAACATAAATAAATGTAACTTTAAAAAAAAGGGTTGTTTTTCTTTTCTTTTTTTCTTTAAAGTTTCACCACGGGTTACTTAAGAGGTAAGTGCGCTGGATTTACGGTACGGGGCAGCACGGTGCGTTGCAGGGCTGGGCGGGAGCGGGTTTTTTAGTTTAGTTCTGATGAGAGATGCAGCTCTTACGCGACACGGAGCCCATTCTGTAAGAGTGGCTGTTCCAGATGGAGTCATAGTCAGAGTCCTCTGATTGGTCGGAGGTCACCTCGGGGCGTGACACGCTGCTACGGCGGCCCGGAGGGTCCACACAGGACCGATCTACGTCAGCCAGGACGTGGTTATGCATCAGGTCAGTGCCCTGCCATGCTGAGGGGAGGGCGTGGTGGGTGGGAGGGAGGGAGGAGAAATGATGGGGGAGAGGAGAGATGATAGGGGAGGGGTAGGAGAGGTGTTGCATGTAGGGTAAAAGGGGAGTGGAGTTGGGAGGGGGAGGGGGGGTTTGGGGAAGGGGGGGGGGGGGGGGGGGGGGTGGCGCCCAAACGCATGCGATGACGGGGAGGAAAATCATAACAGAAAACCAACGAAAAATGCCGGATGGATGATGGACAGAACCAAACCAAAGCAAACGTGTGGTGGCGAGGGGAACAACCGAGGGTGACGGATGGTCAAACAAGGAGGGGGGGGGAACCGCCAAATCAGAGCGATGCCAAACACGAGAGAGAAATGAAGGAGAGAGACAGACAGGAAGAGAGGCGACTGTTAGAGGAAGAGTTAAGAGCAGCAATAGACTACAGATAGAACAGAAAACACACAGAAACACAACCCTTGGGTGTTTGTGTACACAATGTGGTATGGTATGTTTGGGGAGGGGGGTGTTTGTAAGTGTACATATACACAGTGTATATGTGTGTGTGTGTGTGTGTGTGTGTACGTGTGTGTGTGTGTGTACACGTGTGTACGTGTGTGTGTACACGTGTGTGTGTGTACATGTGTGTGTGAGTGTACATGTGTGTGTGTGTGTGTGTGTACATGTGTGTGTGTGTGTACATGTGTGTGTGTGTGTGTGTACACGTGTGTGTGTGTTCTTACTGGAGTTGAGGGTTTGCCTGGTCTTGGCGCTGGTGCAGTACGCCTCGATCACTTTCAGGATCTGAGCATCCTCTTCTAGAGCAGCAGTACCTGGGGAGAGGAGGAGGAGGAAGAGAGGAGGGGAGGATGAGGAGGGGAGGAAGAGGAGGAGAGGAAGAGGAGGAGAGGAAGAGGAGGAGATAGGGAGGAGGAAGAGAGGAAGGAGAGAGCAGGAGGCATAGACAGGAGGAGGTAGAGAAGGAAAAAAGAGAAGTGAGTGGAGTTGCCAGATTAGCGAGAGGTCCAGAGAAGAGGTGGAGGAGGCAGGAAGGAGACTCACTCTTCCTCAGAGCAAACTCTTCATCAGACTGCTTCCTCTCTGGCTTCCTCTTAGGCAGCAGCTTCTTCACACTCTTGGGGCTCTTGCTGAGGTCCTGGACAGAGAGGAGGGTGAGAGAGGTACAGTCAGAATGGAGAGCTAAACAGTAGGATCATCAACGGGAATAAAACGATTTTCTTTGTATTTTAAACACTCTCTGTCTCTCCCTGTCACTCCCTGTCTCTCTCTCTGTGTGGTGTCTGTCTCTCTCTCTGTGTCTATCTGTCTCTCTCTCTCTCTCTCTCTCTCTCTCTGTCTCTCTATCTCTCTGTCTGTCTCTCTGTCTCTCTCTCTGTGTCTCTCTCTCTGTCTCTCTCTCTGTCTCTGTCTCTGTCTCTCTCTCTGTCTCTCTCTCTGTCTCTCTCTCTGTCTCTCTCTCTGTCTCTCTCTCATACACCTGCCCTCCAGGATCCCCTCACCTCCTTGTAGCAGAGGGCAGCAGAGGGTCGTAGCGGGGGCGCCGGCCGCAGGCAGCTGAGGCTCCAGGGCTTGGGCGTGTTGGGGGGCTCAAGGGGGCCCCACATCACCGTGCTGTGGGGGGCGCCGTGGGAGGACGGGTGGGGCAGAGTGTGGTAGGCCGGCGCCACGGTCATGGCCCGGCCCTCAGCGTGGCGTGACGGAGTCAGGGGGTGGGAGGGGAGCTGGGGGGGAGGAGGAGGAGGAGGAGGAGGGGAGTTACAAAGTGAATGCTGGGTTGTGATGGTGGATTGGAAGTGTGCGCGGTATGGACTGTGTGTGTGCTTGTGTATGATTTGTGGGGCTTGTGATACAAGGGATGATAGCTATGGTGAACGTGACTTGTGTCTCTGTGTCTGTGACTGTCTGTGTTACCGTGACTGTGTGTGTGTGTGTTACCGTGACTGAGTGTGTGTGTTAACCGACTGTGTGTGTGTTACCGTGTGGCAGGGCACAGTGAGGGGCTTATGGCTGCGTGTGTGTGTGTTACCGTGACTGTGTGTGTTACCGTGACTGTGTGTGTGTTACCGTGTGGCAGGGCACAGTGAGGGGCTTGTGGCTGGGGGCGCTGGTGTGTTTGGATTGTCGTGTCAGGTGGGCTACCCAGTCCTGCAAGTCCTGCTGGCTGTTACAGATCACCTGCACGCGCTCAAACTCCCTCCCTGAGGAGATAAACACACTTATTACACACACACACACACACACTCAAGAATTTCACACATGCCAATCTGGGATTATACCAGTTTCCATTGTAATGCACACCTGCATCCACACCAAGTCTGACAAGCTCTCTCTCTCTCTCTCCCGCTCGCTCTCTCACCCACACCCCCCATCGCGTCAAGGTCGTCTTACCAGACAGCTCAAAGGCGTTCTTGTGCGCCTCACAGTCCTCTAGTCTGTTCACTGACATCCCAGACAGAGGCAGCTTCCCCTGGAGGGAGGGAGGGAGGGGGCGAGGGAGGGGGCGAGGGAGGGAGAATATAATTTCAGCATCTGGTTAGGTAAGACTTGGTAAGGATTGGTAGGCCTGTGAACAATGTATTTGGTTCTAGTTCGGTCCCGCCAGGTGAAGGTAAAGGCTAAAGGTCAGGGGTCAAACCTGGAATATGAAGCCGCTCATCCTGGGACTGGCCGACAGCATGAGGAGCACATGAGGGAAGAGCATGAGGTAACGCTCACACTTCTCCTGCAGGGGGAGACAGAAAGTCACATCAGGACAGGACACAGAGGCAGGGAACATCTACGTATGTGTATGTTTGCATATTAGAGAGAGAGGGAGAGAGACACAAATAGACAGACATAGACAACACAAAAGAGAGAGAAGAGAAAGAGAAGAGATGAGAGATGAGAGAGCCAGCCAACCAGAGAAACAGCCAGCCAGCCAGCCAGCCAGCCAGAGAAACAGCCAGCCAGCCAGAGAAACAGTCAGCCAGCCAGCCAGAGAAACAGCCAGCCAGCCAGCGAGCGTACCTCTGCCCCAGGGCTGAGCACCAGGATCTGGCTCATGAACAGGACAGAGCCCAGGGTCCTAATGTCGTCTCCCTCCCACAGACGGATGGACTCAGTCAGGATCTGCAACTCCAGTTCCTTACGCTTCCTGACCTCCTGACACTGGGCCTGACACACACACACGCACACACACGCACACACACACACGCACACACACACACACACACACACACACACACACACACACACACACACACACACACACACACACATTAGCCGCTGATCAGAAACACAGACCTAAACACGGACATTGTGATGTTGTGGCCAGTGTCCAGCGGTCCAGACAGAAGCTGGGTGGAGAGTGACCTACAGACAAGCTCTTGAAGGACACCATGCACTTCTGGATGTCTGGACGGTCAGGGTGGCTCTCCTACAGGGAGACACACACACACACAGGTCAGAAGGCCTCCACAGCTCACTAGACTCCTTGTAGAACTTTATTGATGCTTCGTTGATGTCAGGCATAAGGATTCTTGTGTTTAGGAGATAAGAGGTTGACGCAGACAGAGACGGGCAGACAGACAGACAGACAGACAGACAGACAGGCAGACAGACAGACAGACAGGCAGACAGACAGACAGGCAGACAGGCAGACAGACCTCCATGTGTCTCTCCAGCTCCTTGAGCAGGGTGGGGTATTTATCCAGCCTCATGAAGGGTTTGCTGAGGCCAGTGGTCAGGGTGAGGATTCCAGGGGAGACAGCACCTCTCCCCTCCATAAACTCCCCCAGCTCCTCACTGAGAACCAGGGAAGGAGAGGGGGAGAGACAGGGGGACAGAGAGAAAGAGAGCGATAGCGAGAGATCCGGGGATTACTGAAAGCCAGTATCCACATCCACTGTTTTTTGATATGATGACTCGTGAGTTGCCGGGCAGAGTAGGGCTGGTGTCTGTCAGTGCCTACCTGTGCTGGGTGAGCACGTTGACAGCCGAGGGGTGGTTGGAGCAGTAGCCCACGTACAGAGCCTTCATCTGGGGCATGAGGTTGAGGAAGAAGCCTCCGACCTTCTGCTGGTTCTCTGGGAGCCTGGGGGAGAAAGAGATCTAATGAGAACACTGCAGAATGTAGAATCAACACACGCTGTAATACCACAGACCACCACTAGATGCCTCTGCATTCTTAAAAACACACTGCATGGTCACCGACTTAATTTCTCCAGCGCTCTCGGCAATATTAACAGCAACAGACAAATTCAACCATTTTATCGACGATCCACAGAGCAGCGGGACCGAGCCAATTGCGTCACGCTTGCGCTGATTGGTGGAGCTGTACTGGAGGGAGAGACTTACTTGGTGCACTCCTCCAGGGATTGGACGAGCATCTGCTGGAAAGTGCTGATCTCCTCCAGATTCCCCAGGATGAGACAGACGTCGGACGTGGTCAGCCTATTAAGGAGGCGGGGCGGGAGGGGGGGGGGGGGAGGGAGGGAGGGAGGGAGGGAGGAAAGAGAGAGGTGAGGGGTGTGACACCATGAATCTACCCCAGACTGACGATTTGAATCCATCTGATCTGCACCTGTCTGTGCTCTGCAGTGATCTCAAGTAATTGGTCAGGAGGCTCTGCAGGTCCTTGGAATACTCCGTCTCCGTTTCCAGAATGTTCTGCAAAACCTACAGTCGGGAAAGGGGATGGAGAGACATGAGGAAAAAAGTGCTTTTCCAAAGATAAGTCCACGTAGCAACAGACGACCGCAGGGTCCAGGGCGGGGACAGGGCAGGGAGGGGGCGGGGACAGGGCAGGGAGGGGGCGGGGACAGGGCGGGGAGGGGACAGGGCGGGGACAGGGCGGACCAGGAAGTGCTTACCAGGTTGTAGTACGTCTTGCTGATGGCGGACGTGTCAAACCCTTTGGGGGGGCTCTTAAGGGTCCCAGATTTGGGCGACACCTGTTTATCTGTGAGGAGAGAGAGGGAACAAGCCATGAGTTTCAGTCAGTCTTCTCTGCACCTCCTCCCACATCTCTGATCCTGACGCTTCTCATTGATCAGCCCTAATCAATGACTCCCCACTGAATTGTCCTCTTACTGAGAGCACAGGCAGGGGCTGAGGGCAGGGGGATGAGAGACAGAGGAGGAGAGAGGGGGAGACGAACGGAGAGAGAGAATGAAAGAGAAGTATTGTGAGAGTCAAAGTGTAAAGAGAAAAACAGAGAAAGGGGGGGGGGACAGACAAGGAATGACATTAAGAGACCAACAGAGTTAGAGAGACATTAAGATACAGAGAGAGAGAGAGAGAGCCCTTAAGGGAAAACCAGAGTTAGAGAGACACGGAGATGCAGAGAGAGAGAGAGAGAGAGAGAGATAAGGGATACACACCACTGCCTTTGACCTCACGAACATAGTTGCTAGGGAACCAGCCGGTCTTGCCGCCGAGCGAGCCTTCCCACCACCCTCCCTCCTCCTGCCGGCTCACACTGATGATGTCACCCTTGGAGAAGGACAGCTCATCCTCATTGGTCTGCTGAAAGTTAAACTTTGCCTTCACCAGGACCTGCTGCCCACTGCATTCACACATGTCCTGCAGAGGGGAGGAGGGGGGTGGAGAGGGAGGTGGAGGGCAAGGAGAGGGAGGTGGAGGAGAGGGAAGAGGAGAAGGAAGGTGGAGAAGGAGGTGGAGGGGGAAGAGAGGGAGTTGGAGAGGAAGGGGGAGGGCGAGGAGAGGGAGGGGGAAGGCGAGGAGA
>BROE01000022.1:4488281-4512813 GCA_036571765.1 Plecoglossus altivelis
GTGTGTGTGTGTGTGTGTGTGTGTGTGTGTGTGTGTGTGTCTCACCAGACTGCGGAACTGGTTCTGGAGCTTGGAAGATCGCCCCAGAGCTGACTGAGAGGATAACGAGTCGAAAGACTTGATCCTGTGGGCCGAGGAATGGCGAGCACACACACTGTCACTGCCCACGCCGATGTCTGGAGAGAAAGAGCTGTGTTAGAGATACACAACCCTTCCCAAGCCACACACACACACACTTTCTACCTACCTGCAGTGACTTTGTTGAGGGCCACCAGACTGCTGAGCACCTTGGAGAAGTTCAGCCCCAAAAGCAGCTCACTGGCTTCAAAAGGCTGGAGGAGACAAGGAGAGGAGACAAGGAGAGAAAGAGAGGAGACAAGAAGAGGAGACAAGGAGAGAAGGAGAGGAGACAAGGGGAGAAGGAGAGGAGATGAGGAGATGAGGAGAGAAGGAGAGGAGATGAAGAGGGAATGAGGGTAAACGAGGAAGGGAGGGAGGGAGGGGAGGGGTGGGAGGGGGAGAGAGAGAGAGAGAGAAATGGAGCACAGCCAGTCAGTGAAAGGTCAGTGAATGAGAGTGCCATAACAGATTGGCAAAGCCATTTCCTGCGTGAAAATCGTTTACCACTTCAGCAGTCACAGTTGTGTGTCATCATTGACACACTGGCAGTGCCAGCCAGATCAATTCCTTCATCCCACTCTCCAATAGCCAGTCCTCCAATACTAAGAGGCCACACACTAATAGGTTCTCATATACGCACACGTACGCACATACGCACACACACACATGCACACACACCTCTTCATTAAGCTTGGAACAGCCTTTCCCTGACATTCAACTGCTTTGATGTAGAGAGCTGCTCTATTTAAGAGCTAGAACTAGAAGTAGCTAGAATGGGTTGTAGGTAGGAGATACTGGTTGTTTCCCTGGCTTTCTCTCAGAAGATACTGGCTATATCTCTGGGGGGATATTGATCAATCCTCTCACTGGAGAAACTGGTCCTCTGTAGATATTGATGCTGTCTCTCTCTCTCTCTCTCTCTGTATATCCTGTCTCTGTATATCCTGTCTCTCTCTCTCTCTGTATATCCTGTCTCTCTCTCTTTGCAGATCCTGTCTCTCTCTCTCTCTCTCTCTGTCCCTCCCTGGAGAAGCTGGTCCTGTTGGTCTCTCTGGAATTACTGAAATACTATTTATTTTTATATTATTTTATATATTTGAGTTAACCAGTCCGAAGCTGTCTTTCTGTGTGAGGAAAGAAGGACAAATAGGAGGAAACACTGGTCTCTCCACCTCTTCCCTCTCTTCCCCCTCCCCCTTTCTCCCTCCCTCTCTCTCCCTCCCCCCTCCCAGGGCAGAGGGTGACATCCTCCTCTCCCCTTCCACTCTTCCCTATCTCCCTCCCTCTCTCTCCCTCCCCCCTCCCAGGGCAGAGAGGGTAACAGCCTCCTCTCCGCTTCTCTTCTTCCCTTCCTATCTCCCTCCCTCTCTCTCCCTCCCTCCCTCCTCCCACCCAGGGCAGAGAGGGTAACAGCCTCCTCAGTCCAGTGCCACCGAGGGCGAGTGAGATTTGAGTCCCTTTTATCTTCCGCTCTGATTACAGATACGCCCGGGGAGAATCTGTGTGTTTGTGTGGGTGGACATGAGTGTGTGTTGGTGTGTGTGTAGATGTGTGTACCTGTGTGTAGAAGTGTTTGTACGTATCTGTATGTGTACGCTGTCCTATTGTCCATGTCTATATTTATCCAGCTCTTCTAGATAGACTGTCCTGTCATCTGGAAGGCTCCTCTCCTCTTCACCCTACTTTCCTCTGCTCTCCTTTACCTCTTCCTCTTCCCTCACTCTCTTCCTCCACAACACCCCTGTCTTCCTCTTCCCTCACTCTCTTCCTCCACTACACCCCTGTCTTCCTCTTCCCTCACTCTCTTCCTCCACTACACCCCTGTCTTCCTCTTCCCTCTCTTCTCTTCCTCCACTACACCCCTGTCTTCCTCTTCCCTCTCTTCTCTTCCTCCACTACACCCCTGTCTTCCTCTTCCCTCTCTTCCTCCACTACACCCCTGTCTTCCTCTTCCCTCTCTTCCTCCACTACACCCCTGTCTTCCTCTTCCCTCACTCTCTCCCTCCACTACGCCCCTGTCTTCCTCTTCACCTCTCTTCCTCCACTACACCGCCTGTCTTCCTCCTTCCCTCTCTTCCCCACTAGACCCCTGTCTTCCTCTTCCCTCACTCTCTCCCTCCACTACGCCCCTGTCTTCCTCTTCCCTCTCTTCTCTTCCTCCACTACGCCCCTGTCTTCCTCTTCCACCCCTCTCTTCTCTTTCTCCTCCTCCTCTCTCCACCTTGTCCTCCACCTCTCTCCACACACTGCTAGTCCTGTCCTCCACCTCCTCTCCTCCTCTCCCTCTGCTCTCCTCTCCACCTCCTCTCCCTCTCCTGTCCTCCACTTCCTTTCCACCTCTCCCTCCCTCTCCTCTCCCTCTCCTGTCCTCCACCTCCTCTCCTCTCCCTCTCCTGTCCACCTTCTCTCCCTCTCCCTCCTCTCCACCATCTCTCCCTCTCCCTCCTCTCCACTCTCTTTCTCTCTCTCTTCTCCACCCTCTCCACCATCTCCCTCCCTCTCCTCTCCACCCTCTCTCTCTCTTCTTCTCCACTTCTGTTTCTATCCGGAGCTCAGCTGGGCTGTCACTGCATATTACTGTGGGGCATCACTAAATTAATAGGACAGGCTGGGTCCATGCCCACACACACACACACACACACACCACACACACACACACACACACACAACACACACACACACACACACCCACACACACACACACACAACACAACACACACACCACACCACACACACCACACACACACACATACACATACACACACATGCACACACACACATCCCCACACACACACATCCCCACACACACATGCACACACACACACATGCACACACACACACACATCCCCACACACTCAGGATTTATAGGAATCCTTTGGTGCCTATAACTCAGAGATGTAGTGGTACAAAGACCTTCTAGAAGACCAGTAAAACTGAACGACCTTGCCTGCCTGGAGACGGAATGGTGGGAGTGTGATGTCATAACCAACCCAGTACCAACCAGCCACTGCTTCCTCTGTAGAGCTGGAAATAGGCTTTGGAACGAAAAGTCATTTAGACTAACTTCCTTATCAAGGCTTCCTTCATTGACACCCACCCTACCTGTTATAGGGATAGGTTTAGCTCAGTGGTTAGAGCAGTCTGATGGGTTCAAATGCCCCTCTGTGCATTGCTTGGGACAAAAGTTCTATGTAAATGTGTTACATTTTATGGAGGGTATTCTTTCTTCCTGAGCTAGGCTGGGGTCAAGGGTCAGGGGTCAGGCTGCAGGGTGGGATGGCATCCTAGGTCACCTGAGTTCAGCCAGAGTGAGCCAGCCCGCCCTTTCTCCCCAGCACGCTCCTATGAGTGACTAACACAACATAACTGTGTTGACGCCAAAAACACACCCATCAAAAACAGGTCAGGACTTAAAAGTGCTGGCATTCACGCAGACACACACACACACACACACACACACCACTCTAATCTGCTGGGCGAGCTCCAGTACCTGCAGTATTTTGGAGTTTGGAGAGGACCCAAGCTAGCCTTGCCTGGCCAGCCTAACCTCGCTAGCCTGACCGTACTAGCCTAACCTGGCTAGCCTAGCTTGGCTAGCCTAGCTTGGCTAGCCTAACCTGGCTAGCCTAGCTTGGCTCGCCTAAACTCGCAAGCCTAACCCTACTAGCCTAACTTGGCTAGCGTAGCTTGGCTAGCCTAGCCTAACTTGGTTATCCAAGACTGGCTAGCCTAGCCAGCCATACAGATGGTGACCCTGGGACTAGATGAATATTCCATAATCATAATCCAGCATTCTTATTAATGTTGCGCACAAACACATGTACCGTTTCCATCCTCAGAACACACACAGACACACAAGCATACACACACACACACACACAACTGTACTTCCTTTAGCTGCTTGGGGGGGAGCAAGACATGTTGACATGCCAGACTGATCCTAAACTGACTGGTCTGACTTCCTTCACAGCAGGAGCACAGCAGACAGCCACCGCACACACACACACACACACACACACACACACACACATACACACACACACACAGCAGTGTACTCATCAGGAAGCACAGTGAATGTCTGGCACCTTGTTATGACGTCTCAGAGTCATGTAGACGTCTATGAGAGCTCAGTCAAAACCTCTAACAGCTGTTTACCGGCACTATGACAAAAGCAGCTCCAGAATCCATCTCAATGTGATCTCAAATAGCTCGCGAAACTTGACAGCTATCCATCTCTCTGTCCGCCTCCATCCCCATCTCTTTCTCCACCTCTACCCAACCCCCTCCCTCCCTCTCTCCCTCCCTCTCTCCCTCCCTCTCTCTAGACTTGGTAACTAGAGTCTATGTTGAAGAATACAGAGTGTTGTTGTCCAATTTGGGTGGTTTCAATGAGTCTTCTATGTAGTCTCACAGCACAACACTGTTCTGGGTGAGTCCTTAGCTCACACTGAACTGAGCCTGGTCTTAAACTCAAACCAACCTTAACAGCTGTACACTGTCCCAGGCAGTCTCTTTAGTAGCAAGATAGTCTTTCCCTCACAAAATAATTAAAATGGCCATTAAAGACCAAGTGAGTACGTATGTAATTGGATGATAATCCAACAGACTATCACTATACTGTAGGTTTTAAATCCACTGCGAATATAATTGTCGTGATATAAGGAAAACTAAAGTAATTCAGGTCATCTCACACTAGAGCTATACATTATTCTATAATTACTGAAAGGTGGTAGCGTGAAGTATTCAGCAATCGGCCGTTAGCTACCATGTATCCACTAGGTGGGTTGTAAACTGGAACTAGATAAGATGCTCAAGTGATACATTTTCGTATTTAGATGATGTACTTAGAGTTGTACGATACTATCCTGAAGTAAGAACCTCAACTTGAGGCCAACACGATACACACGGCTCCCTCTCCCTCAGCCAGCCAGCCCGCCCGGGTGATGGTGATTGTTCTCGGCTAACCACTCCTCCCACTGTCAGCCTCCGTCCGTCCACTCGGCGCTCCATTGTTTATTGTACCAGGTCAGATACGCCACACATTGGGGGGACATGGTACGTTAATGCTTCTAAAGTTGACCGATATAGGAGTGTGGGTTTAGCACAATGTTTGTATGCTCGGAGTAATATTTAGAGATCTTACCTCGACGCGGAAAGCCGCACAGCCTTTTAGAAACTCCTTTATGTTGCTCAAGCACTCGCCGTCGTTCTTTGGTTCTTGGTAGACCTGTAGGACCGAAACACCGTTTTAGAGTAACTCCTGCAAATTCCAGGCACTGCAAACGTTTCCTGTACTTTCGAGTTATCCAGGTTGTGGATTAAAACGTCCAGAATCGATCAGCAGGTTTAAATAGCTACAGTGTGTGTGCTCCGATTGCCATCCTGACCACAGACCGTGGAATGAGCTTCAACAAATCCCGCAGTGGGGAAGTAGACGTAGAGTTGGGGGGAAATGACGTTGGCAAATAGGATCTCCAAGCCACGATAACACTGTTTATGTGAGGACCGAGATGTTGAGACGTTAATAGGGCTTTTCTTGTGATTAATAATAAACAGTCGTGAGGGAAGGTATATCTAAATAAAGATGGCCGGTGTCCACTTGCTGATGTGTACTTAAATATTCACATAATATAACTAGAATTTATCCCACTGACAACTCCACTCACTCAAACCGGTAAATAATATTATAACAGCCATACATATTGCCATGCACGGAAAACAACAGGTTCGTTGTGTCACAGTCGAGGCAACATCACACGTAGGCCTAATGGTATATCATCAATAAGTAAACACCTGGATGTACATTCGCTCATCTACGTTCACTGCAGTAGGAAACCTATACTACACACTCCCTTTCTGAGACCACTACTGGTGGCTGCGATATCTGGTGCTGTTGTTGCTGTTTGGGCATGACAGACAGACAGACAGACAGACAGACAGACAGACAGACAGACAGACAGACAGACAGACAGACAGACAGACAGGCAGGCAGGCAGGCAGGCAGGCAGGCAGGCAGGCAGACAGACAGACAGACAGACAGACAGACAGGCAGGCAGACAGACAGGCAGGCAGGCAGGCAGGCAGGCAGGCAGGCAGACAGACAGACAGACAGACAGACTCATGAGGCAAATCAGCTAGGAGAGAGCTGCCTCTGCAGTATGTCCAAATGTCCCATTTTTGGCCGTTAGAAACCCTCGCTCTCTCGCATCCTGTCAAAAGCCGCACGAGATTAAGAGGAGACCATACTCTGCGGAAGAGGCCAAAGTGATTGGGGTTGACTACATAAGCTTTGCGACTAGACAATAAATACTACACTGTAGCTTTAAACGGAGAGAGGGTCTCAGCGACTATGCGCTTTTGCAGTCAATGGCGTCGGCTCTCGCTAGTGGTCTATATAGATATCATCAACATCCATAGCTGTTGGTCCGGACATTGTAGGCTGTGTCTAACATTCAGTTACAAGGCTGTGTATACTACATGACGTACTTAATACCGCGTAATGCGCTTTAGTAGACTCCAATGTAGGCTAAACATGACATGTTTTGTCTGGGGAAAAATAAAGCATATAGATATTAATTACACCGACTCAAACCTACTCCTATAGGAAATAATTCCAGTTTGTACAAACCGAATGCTTCTCATCAATTTGTCTCTGCAAATGCCATTTTACGCATAGGGCTAGTATGTATGTCTGTCTGTATGTCTGAAAAACGTGAGTGACACATGAGAAACCATTTGGTGCCGTTTTTAGGGACAATGACCCGCGCTCTCGTGACCTACAAAAGAATCTTCATGGACCACTGGTCAAAGAGAAGCGGGATAACAAACCGCGTCATGTCACGGTTCTCGGCCGCTAAACGCGCCGAACGGGGCGGGCAATATGGGTGAACACAAGCGGCATAATTGCCCTTACTTTCTCCGTAGAACCAGGGCTGAGCCGCTCCAGCAGTCTACACAACACCACCCCATCTTTGAGAGAGGTCTGAAGAAATGCCTCGGGATCCGAGATGGTCTTTTTCGGTGATTCCAGCACCCCGAGCGTGATCAACCATGTAACCGTCTGTTCCGCCGAATTCATGGCCCCGATGCACGGCAGAAATCCAACGAGGGTGCGGGGACGGGGGTTAGTGTGTTTTAAATAGCTACCGCTGTCAAAACCACCCGGCCGTTAAAACAAAAACATTATCAATCCAGTATTGGATACATGCGAGAGAGACCGCGGCTTCTGCGAGAGATCCCTCCTTCCTTTTCCCTGCGGTGGATGCGGATGACGCTTGGCTTGTGGAAATTCAACGGGTCTGGTTTCCTCCTCTCGCTTATGTGTGGGCTTTTTTTTTCTCCTCCAACCTGGCAAGCTGTCAGATGCAGTTCGTGGTGATGCGTCGGAGCAGCAGGCTGCATACATACATGCGCATCGTCAGCCCCGCCAGACGCTCACTCACAGCGGGATGACATCACAGCGCAGACAGGCAAGCCCAAACAGTTGTTAGATTGACGGAGGGACACTTTTGTTTTCATTCACCCGAAAGCCTTTCGGCATCTTGCCAGGGTCAAACTAAACAGCAATCGATCAACCAACCATGTAAAATAAGTTCCGAGAGTAACATATGCAAGGAGGTCGCCTTCTAAGTTTACTCTATTTCTAAGTCGGAAACGTGTTGCAGTTATCAAATTGCTTCCACGAGGAACATTTAAATAGGGATTGGTTGAATCCTATGGCTAGGCAAAGCTGTCTGTATCATTCTAAAGTTTAGCCAGGTGAGTAAGTACGAATAAGCCTAATCACGTTCTGCACATTTTGCCTGGAAATGCAAGGACAGTGAAGAAGTCCATCCCTTTGTTTAGCTTTGGAGGGAGCGGGACTGCCCCAGTCCCCTGGACAGAGAGGGGGGTTGGGGGGTGGATCCGCACCCCCCCCCCTCCCCCTGTCCAGGGTATGGGGGTAGCCCTGCTCCTCCCTCCCCCATCCCCCCTCCCCGATAAAAACAGAATCAGAATTGTTTTACTCGCCATGTACTGTATGCAAATGTATTTGCACAAACACGGAATTTAGTGCAACAAGAAGGTGCAAACAATAAACAAATACAGATCTTAAAAAGTAGAAAAGTGAAATAATCTAAGGATTCTCAGGCCTTTCCTTCTCCACTGTAACACTGTCAAAACCGTGCATTTCTCATCCTTGATCTTATGCTAAACTTTCTAGATGTTTATATGTATATGTTGCTTTCAATAAAAGCATCTGCTTCAAAATATGTTTTTTTTACTCAACAGATGACATCCCTTGCAATGCCAGAGTTGACCACAAGGTGGTGACGCACGCTAGCAGACCTCTAAGTGCCACCCGTTAAACAGCACCGGTTCCTTCAAACAGGCCCTGAAACAGACTCCAGGATGGCTGTAAAAGGAGCCTGGTCCTTCATTCTATAGTCCTCTCCACCAGGCCGTGGAAAGCTACCCTGGTGAGGGGCTAGCAGCTAACGCAACGAGCAGCTTATTAGCTCATCACACTAATAACCCCTATCACTTGTCCTATAATGGCCAATAAGAGGGTAATCCCTGACAATCCAGTTATCAGGGCTGACATGTGTGGTGGTTACCACAGTGCCACTCCAAACAGTCTGTTCCTAAGACTAGCGCTCAGCATTGCGTGTCGCTGTCATGTTTCATGCACATCCATGCAGTTCAGGTTAGAGAAGTAGTGCATGTGCATATACCCCCACATGTACAACTGCAAATTGCCACTACGAGCAACTCCCCTCACGCGACGCACAGCCAGCCTCTACCTAGAGGAATCTGGAGTCCCTTAGGGTCTCCATGGAGACCGTTGGAAGCTGCAAAGACGGGTTCTGCGCGTTAGTACGTAAGAGAGCGTGTGTATTTGTGCGTGTGTGTATGCTTGTGTGTGTGTTTGTGCGTGTGTGTATGCTTGAGTGTTTATGTGTGCGTGTGTGTATGCTTTTGAGTGTGTGTATGCTTGAGTGTTTATGTGTGCATGTGTATGCTTGTGAGTGTGTGTATGCTTGAGTGTGTATGCTTGAGTGTTTATGTGAGTGTGTGTGTATGCTTGTGTGTGTGTGTGTGTGTGTGTGTGTGCAGCTGCCCTCCGGAGGCTCAGGTCTGTTGAAGGTGTCTAAACAGGCAGTTTCCAGAGACACCTTGTGGCCCCTGAGGTGTCCTGTCACCACGAACCTGTTACCAAGGGTGCTACTGCAGGGACAGCCCCAGGTCTATTTCCTCTCTTTCTCAATCCTCCTTTCCTTGAGTCTTCCATCACCTCCCTTTCTCCTCCCCCCCCCGTGTTCTCCCTCCCCTCATCCACCTCTTCTTTCCTTCTCTCCATCAGCTCTCCCAGGGCTTGTCGTTCCTTTTCTTTCGCTCGTCGTGTAAACTTGAGCTGTGTTTTCTTTTCTGTTCAGCACGCAGTGTTGACGCCCCTTTGTGTGTGTTCCTGTGTTCCACAGGACCTCATGAACAACAGGGCTACTGGTTGTTTGGATCAGAGCTCTGCAGAGGGATGCCTGCCTCTTATAAGGTCCTGTACTGTCACATTGAAGGAGACCCCCCCTCTCCCCTTGGTCTAATGGTAACTGTTGGGGTCCTTCTACTGATGGTGTAGTGGCTGGAATGCCAGCTGGGACCCCCCTCTGGATGGGTCCAACGCTCGGGGAGACCTTGCTGAGCAGGGAGACACGCTGACGGAGATGGAGGGAAAGAAAGAGAGAGAGTGAGGGAGAAAATGAGAGAGAGGAAGAAAACTGGAGACAGAGAGAGAGAGAGAGAGAGAGAGAGAGAGAGAGCAGGAACAGCTGTAAGAAGATGTGGGATGAAAATAGGACTGGGAAATGAAGGAAAGGCAGAACGAGAGGGAAAGATCTGAAGAGTGGGTCTTGGTTACATCAAGATCACCTGCTGTGGACATCTGTCTGGCTGTGGAGCGCCAACTGGCACACACATAAACATGAGCCGTTAAGACGTCACAGGCTGAAACATCATACGCCATGTAAACTACAAGCCTGTGTGTGTGTGTGTGTGGTGGTGTGGTGTGTGGTGTGTGGGTTGAGAGGAGAGAGAGAGAGTGTGTGTGTGTGTGTGTTTGCAACAATCCTGGTCCTCTCTATCTTCTTGTTGGAAAACAGATAGGGGGTGTTGATAGTGTTAGCTAGAGCTTTCGGATGACATTCCTCATAAACCATCCACCTCCACGCATCCCCCTCCCCATCCCCCTCCCAACCATCCCCCCCTCGCCCTCCACCATCCCTCCCTCCTGACCACCATCCCCCCTCCCCATCCCCCCTCCGATCCTCCACCCATTCCCTCCGACATCCCCCCTTGCTCGCGTCCAGCCATCCCCTCCTCCTCCATCCATCCCCCACCCCTCCCTCTCACCAATCCCGCCACCGACCCTCTCTTCCTTCACCATCCCACCACCCCCTTCCTGCCTCCACCATACCCCCTCCACCTCCCCCCTCCTGCCATTACACCGCCTCTCGTTCCTCCCTATTTCGGGGCGTGTTCCTTAGCGACACGGGCGGACAATCCCATCTTCTCGTCTCATGTCTAAGCCTCCCTGCTCCTTCTCCCTCCTCATACACTCTCCCTCTCTCTCTCTCTCTCTCTCTCACACACACACATCTGTCTTCTCTCTCCCCTAACCCCCTCCCTCTCTCTGCCAGGGAATATGTAAACAGGACTTTATTGATTTTCATAGCTGTTTTATGACTCACCTTTCTTATGATTTATCATGATGTTGAGAAGTACTGCTATTGTGTAGGAGGGATAGATAGCAACTTAATAACTCAAATAGACACAAGCGCAGACACACACACACATGTGCACCCTCACAGAGGAAAATACAGTATGCTTTGGTCCTATCTATCTTTGATGTACTCTAACCTGGGTAAGTGTTGCAGTCAAATGAACTTAGAACCAAGAGGACTGGGGCATACACTTGCATGTACACACACACACTCACACACACACACACACACACACACACTCACAAACACACACACACACATACACTCACTCACACACTCACTCACACGCGCGCGCGCACACACACACACACACACATGCACTCACTCTCTCTCACACACACACACACACACACACACACACACACACTCACACACACACTCACACACACACACACAAACACACACACACACATAGACTCAATCACACACACACTCATTCACACAGACACACAAGCACTGTCACTCACACAAGCACTCACTCACAAGCACATGCAGTTGCTCACAAACATACCCACACTCACACAGATACACATTCACTCACTCACACTCCCCCCCCCCATGTTCCCTTCCTCTCTCTCCTCCCACCCTGCAGAACCACTGAGCTGCTGATTAAGAACAGGTGTCCACACACGTTCCTGGCTGGAGCCCTTTCCTCAAGACCCCTCTTTCTTCTCCGTATCTCTCTCTTTCTTCACCTCTAGCTCACTCTCTCTGGACGTAGTGCTCACCCTAACCCTTACTGCCAGATTCCAGATGCCTTCGTCTGTACATGGAACCTTGAAACACAGACTCTAACAGACTAATACAGACACACACTGACACCCACGCATACTAATACAGACACACACACACTAACACTTACACCACACACTCGTCAACTGCCCATAACTTCATAACTCCCACTGGGAAAGTGTCCTTTTGACCTCTGCCTCATCCTCAGATGCCAAAAGCACGAAGAGAAGTCAGGCCACACCTGGACCTGAAACACACACACACGTTCATACCAAAACACACACACACGTTCATACCAAAACACACACACACGTTCACACCAAAATACACACATACACGCCCACACACACGCGTGCACACTCACACACACACACACACACACACACACACACACACACACACACACACACACACACACACATAGGGGGAGCACCCTAATGAAATGCTCATCTCTCTTATTCTTGGTCTATAAGAGTTTGTAAGAGAGCTAAACAAAATGCCCACCCATCCGGTTCCTTCTGGAACCAAGAATGCACACACACACGTACACCACACACACACATATACACACACATACACACACACACACATACACACACATACATACACACACACACACACGTACACACATACACACACATACATAAACACACACACACACCATCAGGGGTTGTCCCAGCAGAACAGGTGCCTTCAGTATAGTCATATGTCTATATGGTCGCACCCTTATAAAAGCATGGTTGCTCCCATAGGGATTCAACCAAAACCCAACCATAGCTGTCAGAGGGGCAGGTTTCTGGGTAGGAGAAAGATTAGGTGGTCTTTCTCTGCTGCATACAGAACAGCACATACAGTACTGTTTAGTCTCACTACTCCCCTACAGTGTACTAAATCATCTATATCTAATCACCTTCCCTGAGCAAATCCTTGAAACGCCCCTGCTCTTTATCCCTTCATTCTCTCTCTCTCTCTCTCTCTCTCTCTCTCTCTCTCTCTCTCTCTCTCTCTCCTCTGCTGTCTCCTCCTCCCTCTTTCCATCTCCTCCTCCATCTCTCCATCTCCTCCTCCCTCTCTCCATCTCCTCTGCCGTTTCCTCCTCCCTCTCTCCATCTCCTCCTCCCTCTCTCTATCTCCTCCTCCCTCTCTCCATCTCCTCTGCCGTCTCCTCCTCCCTCTCTCCATCTCCTCTGCCGTCTCCTCCTCCCTCTCTCCATCTCCTCTGCCGTCTCCTCCTCCCTCTCTCTATCTCCTTCCCATCTCTTTTTTCTATCTTCCTTTCTCGCTCTCTTCACAGACGGCACCTTGGGCAACCAGGGATATGAGTCATGTTTCATTATGACAACACTAACTCTACACAACACAGAGCCACTTCTTAGACTAGGCCACTCCAGACACTGAGTCCAGGACAGGCTGGTCCAGACCAGTCCAGACCAGTCCAGACCAGACCCCTGGTCCAGATGACACGTCGGTTAAACAGTAACACAGCCAACCCAAACGTACAGAAATACATCCGACAGAAATAGGCATATGACAATGCTGACAGTGTGCTCATTCATAAAAGTACACAGGATACACATTTCCATTTTGTGTGCTCTGGGTTGCATGTTTGTGTGTGTGGGAGATAGAGATGGAGAGAGATGGAGACAAATTCATCCTGATGCCGGCGTCTAAAGTGCGTGCCTAACAGCCGTTTACCGAGCTGTCGTGCCAACCGTATTCTCCCGTCGCAGGGTTGTGTGTCATGCAAATCTCTCTGACGTTAACGCCGGTACGCCCACGCGCAACGCAGCGCAGCTCGCTCCCACGACGACACCGACTCTGTGACTCCAACGAGCAGTCAGTAGTTCACGATTGCAGTCGGTAGAACGGAGAGGCTGGTCTTTCTTTTTTGACAGCGCATAATCGCTGATATGGACCCCGAAACGAGGTGACCGTTGATTGCAGACGGAAAGATGCCTACAGTTCTCGGTGACAAAGGGAAACTTTCCACTGTCTGTTTACTGTTTCAATCCGCATCGCAGGTGAGATGAACCCATACGCTTTATCACAGAAGTTTAGAGCTAAAAATCACCTTAAGGGAATTACTATTTTATTTGCTGCTTTTTTAAATTACAATGCGAATAACGGTTTGTGCTTTTGTAAGTGATGTAAACATATATTATAAAAATATTTGACGCCGGTGTTGAATTAACTTCTGCATGTAAGACGCTGACCAGTATTGAACGGTTTGAGGTGGTTTTACGGTTTAACTTTATTTCCGTTGTTGCAGAATATGCTGTTTTGTACACTAAGCTTCTGCTTGATTACTGAGCAGTTATCCTAAGTTGTTTAAAATGGCTCGGTCATTAAACTTTCTTAAAAGCAGCTCCAGTCAGAATAGAAGTGACTTGTTCGATACTAGAAACCGAGAAAACAAGTGAAGCGTTTAAGCCTGCTAGTTGGCCCGAGCGCTGTTTGTTTGCAGGTGTTGTGATCTACTTGGTCACCGGGGACCGGAGGTCGGGAAGGGTCACTGGAGAATTGCACCTCTCACATCTCTCACCTGACGAAACCGCTGTTAGCGGAAGGCTGCAAATGCACGACACCAAATACCGTTTAAAGCTATGCAGAGGTGTACACTAGAACCGGAGACTAGATTAAAGCATCACTCTTTGTGTGTGCGTGTGGTAGTTTGAGCGGGGTTTGTGTGTCTTTCTGTGTGTGCGTGTGAAAGTGCATGGGCGTGGGAGTTTTTTCTAACGTTCAAAGCCCGTGAGAGCTGAGGAGAAAGACTGGCTGTCTGTATTTATGTTCATCACACACAGTGTGTGGGGTTCGATCAGACACACATTTACACACACACATTTAGACACACGCACATATTTGCGCGCACACACACAGACATTTACACACATATATAGACACACATGTACACACACATTTACACACGCACACGTACACACACACACACACACACACGCACACTTCCTCCTCCCAGTCTGACGAGCAACCATTCAGACTCAGACTAGTGAGTCATGCACATGCAAGATTGCACGCCCCTACACACACTCTCTCTCTATCTTCCTCTCTCTATCTTCCACTCTCTCCCTCTCAGACTCTCTCTCTCTCTCTCTCTCTCTCTCTTTCACACACTCTCCAACACAAACAGTCCTGGAGCATGTATGTGGAGAAGCCAGCCGGTGGATAGTGAGACACTGTGAGAAGGTCAGAGAATCGCGCTGGTCATTCTCCCTCTGTCTCCGCGCAAAGGCAAAAAAAAGTGAAGACAGACAGCGGAGAGCCAGGTGGAGTTTAGGAGAGGACAGAGGAGGCATGGTGATGGGGTGGGTGGAGGGGGGAGAGCAGGTGGGAGGAAGAGGAAGAGAGACAGGAGAGAGAGGAGGAGAGACAGGAGGAGAGGAGGAGAGACAGGAGAGAGAGGAGGAGAGACAGGAGGAGAGAAGGACAGGGAGAGGGCCAGCCCACAGGCGTTCTTTGCTACACCAGCTGCTGTGATTACTGTGGACGTGACTCACCAGCATCTGACATGCCGACAGAGCTTGTGAGTGTGTGTGTGTGCTCAGGTGTGATATCTTGTGTGTGTGTGTGTTCAGGTGTGATAGCTTGTGTGTGTGTATGTGTTCAGGTTTGATAGCTTGTTTGTATGTGTATGTATTCAGGTGTGATAGCTTGTGTGTGTGTGTAGGTGTGTGTATGTGTTCAGGTGTGATAGCTTGTATGTATGTGTATGTATTCTGGTGTGAAAGCTTGTTTGTATGTGTATGTATTCAGGTGTGATAGCTTGTGTGTGTGTGGGTGTGTGTATGTGTTCAGGTGTGATAGCTTGTTTGTATGTGTATGTATTCTGGTGTGATAGCTTGTTTGTATGTGTATGTATTCAGGTGTAATAGCTTGTGTGTGTGTATGTGTTCAGGTGTAATAGCTTGTGTGTGTGTGTATGTGTATGTGTTCAGGTGTGATAGCTTGTTTGTATGTGTATGTATTCAGGTGTGATAGCTTGTGTGTGTGTGTGTGTTCAGGTGTAATAGCTTGTGTGTGTGTGTTCAGGTGTAATAGCTTGTGTGTGTATGTGTATGTGTTCAGGTGTGATAGCTTGTGTGTGTGTGTGTGTTCAGGTGTAATAGCTTGTGTGTGTATGTGTTCAGGTGTGATAGCTTGTGTGTGTGTGTGTTCAGGTGTAATAGCCTGTGAGTGTGTGTGTATGTGTTCATGTGTGATAGCTTGTGTGTGAATGTGTTCAGGTGTGACAGCTTGTGAGTGTATGTGTTTAGGTGTAATAGCTTGTTTGTATGTGTGTATTCAGGTGTGACAGCATGGGCTTGGGTGTGTGCATCAGTTGAACAGTATTTGATTTTGATCTCCTGAATAACCTCATTTACAGTGAAAAAAGGGTGAGCAGAGGATGTCTAACCACCACTACACACCCCAGGACCTGTGCTGTGCTGTGTGTGTCTGTGCATGTCTGTGTGGTCAAAGCATTGCAGAATCTAGCACAGGAAGTGGTTGTTAGCTGTCATGCAGTTGTGTGTACGTACCAACTGTGTGTGTGTGTTTGTCAAGTGTGCGCACGTTTTATGTGACCGCAAACATAAAAATAGCTCTAATTCTTCTAACGGTTGAAATACTCTTCTCCCCAGGTCAAAGAAAATCATCATAACCATTGTGCCAAAACGACTTTGGGGGTAAGAAATCAATGGCTTATTTGTTTGCAACTGTATGTTCCTTTGTATAAAGGGGTCTGCTGAAGGCATTCCTATTGGCACGCACGTCAACATTATTCCTGAATCCTCACACTCTGGGCGCTTGTCTGTGACAAGCCAATAGCTAGCCTTGCACAACCTAAGGCTGTCCAAGATCAAATCTAGTTTTATTAGCATGCCCCTTTTCACAAGCAGTGTCAGGGAGCATACGCCCATAGAATGGCGGGGGACTAGGAAAAACTCCAAAGACAACTATATGAACTACACTAAAAATATGAAGGAAACCTTGGGAGGAGCAATACTTTATGGGCTTCCCTCCTCCAGAGATGGTTGGTGACACAGAGAGGTGCCGGCCATAAGCCGAACACAGTTATGCAGCAAACGTAGAGAGCAATAAAAATGTGCGGTTAGTGAAAAACAGACAGCCAGAATCCTGAATCATTGCTGCGGTCGTCCTGTTTTGCTCTGGATATTTTTGTATCCTTCTTATCGCCTCTCTGTCGGTTTGAAACACAGAGTCGATATTCCTCAATCCGCTCCATCCTTTATTACCAGTCAGTGTTGACAGACAGAGAAACGTTCTCTGCTTAACAAATTAACTTAATTAAAGAGAGGCTTGCAGAGGGAGCCAGTGAGAGAGGGAGAGAGGGGGGGGAGTGAGAGAGCGAGAGAGGGAAACCAGTGAGAGAGGGAGAGAGACAGAGAGAGAGGGGGGAGCAGAGATACAGTTAGAGGGCAAGACAGGAGGGAGTGGTGAAAGAAAGAAAGAAAGAAAGAAAGAAAGAGAGGGGGGGAGAGAGTGGGAGAGAGTGCGTGGCCAGAGGAGAGACCAGAGAGATAACAACTCACATCTCACCTGGGACACCTTGTTGTTGTGAGGGGGGAAGGGAGGAGAGGAAGAGAGGAGAGGAAGAGAGGGGAGGAGAGGAACGAGGGATGCGTTTGTGTCCTTGGTGACTGAGGATAGATAATGAAGTGAAAGGGAAGAGAAGAAACAGTTGTCCCCAGGGATGCAAGAGTTGTGTGTGTGTGTGTGTCTGTTTGTGTGTCTGTGTGTCTGTTTGTGTGTGTCTGTGTGTGTCTGTTTGTGTGTGTCTGTGTGTGTCTATTTGTGTGTCTTTGTGTGTCTGTGTATGTCTGTGTGTGTGTCTGTGTGTGTTTGTGCATGTGTGTGTCTGTCTGTGTCTGTGTGTGTGTCTGTGTGTGTTTGTGTCTGTCTGTGTGTCTGTGTGCATGCATGTGTCTGTGTGTGTCTGTGTGCATGCATGTGTCTGTGTGTGTCTGTGTGCATGCATGTGTCTGTGTAGGATGAGAAGGGATAGGAGGAGAAGGGACAGCGTGAGTGTTTTTATTCAGCCATCAGCTTGAAAACAAGTGTAAACCTGTGTGCACCCAGCATGTGTGTGTGTGTGCATCCATCATGTGTGTGTGTGTGCATCTATCATGTGTGTGTGTGTGGATCTATCATGTGTGTGTGTGTGCATCTATCATGTGTGTGTGTGTGCATCCATCATGTGTGTGTGTGTGCATCTATCATGTGTGTGTGTGCATCCATCATGTGTGTGTGTGCATCCATCATGTGTGTGTGTGCATCCATCATGTGTGTCTGTGCATCCAACATGTGTGTGTATGTGTGCATCCATCATGTGTGTGTGTGCATCCATCATGTGTGTGTGTGCATCCATCATGTGTGTCTGTGGATCCAACATGTGTGTGTGTGTGTGCATCCATCATGTGTGTGTGCATCCATTATGTGTGTGTGTGTGTGTGTGTGTGCATCCATCGTGTGTGTGTGTGCATCCATCATGTGTGTGTGTGTGTGTGTGTGTGTGTGTGTGCGTCCGTGTGTGTCTGTGTCAGAGAGCAGACCTGCAAAACAGCTGCTGTGGATCTGTCTCTGTTCTCTTATCAAATAGCTCAATCTGTTGCTAACATACACAAACATATTGTACACGCACACGCACACACGCACACACACACACACACACGCACGCGCGCACACACACACACACACACACATGCACACACACCCACCCACATGCACACACACACCCACCCACATGCACACACACACAGCCTCAGAGAAGATAAGAACTGACCTTTTCCGGAGCCTGCTTCCTGTTCAGTGGCTGCTGCCCGCCCTCAACCCACTGGCTACACACACATCAGTGCCTTTATTACACACCAGATGTGTACACACACACACACACACACACACACACATACACACAAACACACACACACACACACATATATACAGACCCAGACATGAGCACGCGCACAGAGACACAGCATCACTTGTTATTTAATGTAGAACAACAGGAACCTTGTCAGTGAAGCTGAACGTGGCTGGAGTTTTGCTCTGTCTCTGCAGTCAGACCTGCAAATCTGTGTTCCTCTTTAGCAGGAGATAAACAGTTTCACTGTAGAGATGGTATAGGTGAACAGTTTCACTGTAGATATCATATAGTGAACAGATTCACTGTAGATATCATATAGTGAACAGATTCACTGTAGATATCATATAGTGAACAGTTTCACTGTAGATATCATATAGTGAACAGTTTCACTGTAGAGATCATGTAGGTGAGAAGTTTCACTGTAGTGATCGTATAGGTGAACACTTTCACTGTAAAGATCGTGTAGATGAACACTTTCACTGTAAAGATCGTGTAGATGAACACTTTCACTGTAAAGATCGTGTAGATGAAATGCACAGTCAAACTCTCGGCTCAGGTGTATTCTCCTCTGACGTTTATATCTGTGATTATCTTCCTGATCATCACATTCCCCTGTTTGCCCTCAGGCAGATAAACGTTACATCTAATTCTCTCTCTCTCTTTCTCTCTCTCTCTCTTTTTCTGTCTCTATATTTCTTTCTCTATTGCTCTTTCCCTTCTTTCATGATCTCTCCTTCCCCCTTTCTTATTCTGTTTTTTGCCTTACCCTATCTCCCTCTCTTCCTCTGTCACGTTCTCCCTCCATCTCTCTGTAGTCCTGTCTAACATTCTGTATCATAGATGCTGACATGTCAAAGAAGGTTAGAGTCATGAAGAGGTTCACAAGCACCAGGTCTTTGACAGAGCAAAGAGTGATGAAGCAAAGTTCGATCGTACACTTCACACGCAATCACAAAGGGACCAGGTCCTGTTTGAGACTACGTTCTTGTGAATCCTGACTCCACACTTTCTAAGAGGACACACATACAGTCGATGTGTTGTTACCACATACATTGTCAACTGTCTCTCCCCTCCAACCCTCCACCCACTAAAGGTTAATGGAACATTTGCATTCAGCATTAATATGTACGTTTTTGTTCTACTAATTGGACTTCTATCGTTCTTATTTGCTCAGTCTGTGTCCCTAATCCTTGCACCAGATCTTTTACCTTCATGCAACCTCAATCATACACCTCAATACACTGCAGCACTCCCCCTAGTGGGGAGTTACAGTATCGACACAGAAATACATTGAGAACTGAGTACACTGGATAATTCGAAACTTTTTGTGAATGTGTCTACGTCATTGTTTGTCTGTGTCATTATTTGTGTGTGTGTGTGTGTGTGTGGGGTGTGTGTGTGTGTGTGGGGGGGGGGGGGGTGTCTTGACTTGTCTGTCTGTGTGTTTGTGTGTGTCATCATTTGTGTGCGTCTGTGTGCATTTGTTTATGTGTGTGTGTGTGTGTTTATTCCAGGGAATGAACTGCAACTTCTCAGCTCTGACCTCTGACCCCTCCTCCTGTTCAGGACATGACTCACCTCTGGCCCTCCCAGCATGCCACAGGAGGAGACCAGGCCCAGCGCTTCCTCTACCACTCTAAGGTGTGTGTGTGTGTGTTTGTGTGTGTGTGTGTGTGTGAGAGAGAGAGAGAGAGAGAGAGAGAGAGAGAGAGAGAGAGAGAGAGAGAGAGGGAGAGAGAGAGAGATCGATAGAGAAACAGAGAGAAAGGGAGGGAGAGAGTGTGTGTGTGAGAGAGAGACAGAGAGAGAGTGTAAGAGAGACACACAAAGAGAGACACACAGAGAGAGACAGAGTGAGAGAGAGAGAGAGAGATATAGAGAGAATGTTGGAGAGACAGAGAGAGAGAGAGAAAGCACTAAAGCCTACACCACATGAATTTAATATCACGTGAAGCAAGACGTTGTAAAATAGAGAGTGTGTATCATTTTGTTATATACACGCTATTCACAGTTCGCTCACATTTCCTCCACAATTTCTTGTCTTCTTCCTAACAGGCGAAGCTGCAAACTACTCAGAATGACCAACGTATGTACTCCCTCTCTGAGGTGTGCGTTCGTTAGTGTGTGTCAGTGTGTGTCAGTGTGTGTTAGTGTGTGTCAATGTGTGTCAGTGTGTGTCAATGTGTGTCAGTGTGTGTGTTAGTGTGTGTCAGTGTGTGTTAGTGTGTGTCAATGTGTGTCAGTGTGTGTTAGTGTGTGTCAGTGTGTGTTAGTGTGTGTCAGTGTGCGTTAGTTAGTGTGTGTCAGTGTGTGTTAGTGTGTGTCAGTGTGTGTTAGTGTGTGTTAGTGTGTGTCAGTGTGTGTTAGTGTGTGCCAGTGTGTGTCAGTGTGTGTTAGTGTGTGTTAGTGTGTGTTAGTGTGTGTTAGTGTGTGTGGACATATTCGCCTCCCTCTCCCAGAAATCTATTAGAAAGATTTTATCAGAAAACCTTGTGTCTGCTGTCTTACAGTACATCTCTTACATCATGTCTCATGTCAGCCTTAGTTTACACAACAGAAACATACACAATATAACTGCTGTCTTTTTTAAATGCTGAATTGTTATATCGCAATTGAGATCAGACACCAAGTTTGACAGGTACAAGTGTCAATTGCCTGTGAATGTGCGAGTGCGTGTGTGTGTGAGCGTCTGAATGTGGACTTGTGCCTGTGCTGCGTGCCCTGCGTGTGCACGTCTGCGTGTGTGCCTCCGCACGCGCGTGTAAACATGTGCACGCTCTCTCTCCGGCGCAGCGCGAGGGAACGTACAGCTGAGGAGGATGACCCACCCCCACGTGGCGCCCCACAAATCGTAAGAAACATGAAACCCGATCCCTCTGTGTTCACCCAGCTCTGGGTCAGGAGCCAGGCCAGGGACATGCACATCACATGGGGAGCTTTTTCACATTATGTGCCAGTACAGGGTTCATATGCCCCAGCACTAGTGTCTAAAATAACCTCTCTTCTTATGATCCTCGATCTGCTACTGTGTCTGAGAAGGAGGTGAGAAGAGGGAGAGAAAGAGAGACAGAGTGAGGGAGAGACATAGAAAGTGAGAGAGTGAGAAAGAGAGAGTGAGAGAGACAGAGAGAGTATGAGAGAGAGAAACAGAGAGAGAGAGAAAAAGAAAGAAAGAGAGAAAGAGTGAGAGAGAGAAATAGAGAGTATGAGAGAGAGAAAAGAAAGAAAGAGAGAGAAAAAGAAAGAAAGAAAGAAAGAAAGAAAGAGAGATGGGGTCAATCTGTTCTTACTATGTCTTCAGTTCTGCAGCCAACATGACATAAAACATAAAACTACATCTGGGCCAGACCAAAGCAGGTCAAAGGTCTAGAGACATTCAGTGGGCAGTCATGACAGGAAGGAATCTGGCTCATGAACCCTTTACACCACGATCAACACCATCTCAACACACACTTCAACATATGCACACGCACACACACACACGGTGGTTAGGACAGTGTTCTGAGACGCTGTGGCTTCACTCTAACCTCTTTCCTCCGCAGCATGTTGGCTGATGACCTGAAGCTGAGCAGTGACGAGGACGACAAGGTAGGGCGCGCACACACACGCACACGCACGCACACACACTCACACACACACACACACTCACACACGCACACTCACACACGCACACTCACACACGTATTCACACACACACACTGACACACACACACTCACTCACGCGCACGCACATTCACAAACGCACACACACACTCACAAATGCACATTCTAGATACGTACACAGAACACGCAGGGACAACTAAGGCATTCACACTAACCCTAAACAGGGCACTCTAGAACTAATAAATGATAACATGACCTTGTAAAGCAGGTAACTAGGAAGTGGTATGTTATTAAATGGCATTAATGGTAGTGGTATAGGGTATTATTATAAACATGTGATAAGTGACAGCATGGAGGAGGTGTGGGAGGGGTGGGAGGGGTGTGAGGGGTGAGTGGATGTTGTACAGGGGAAGTTGGACAGTTGGTTACCAAAACAACAAGTATGGTAACATCCACACAACAGTCTAACTTGTATCATCGCTAAACCGTAAGAACGTACGACTACTTAGGGACTTTTTACTAAAGGCAATGGTTAAACGGTTGCAGTTCATGTAACCTTCATATAAAGAGTTGCCTCAGTATTGCGCAATCCTTGCAGGCCTTTTGCTGTCGTCTGCTAAGGTTTCCTACTGTGTGCTCTGAGTTTGGACGGAAACAAGTTGATGTTTTGGAAGGACATGGAAAGGAATAACAAGAAATCGAATCACTTTACAAGGAATTAGTTCAGGTGAAAGTGATGTAAAAATAGCTACAGCAATAATACGGTGAATTGAAGTGGGATTGAAGACAACAGACTGACCTCAGAGCAGCTGCTTTGATCTGCTCATGACATGATGTCATGTCTCTCCAAGGTCAACAGGGGCAAATAACACAACTCTTGTCTCTCTCCCGTCTCTTGTCTCTCTCCCGTCTCTCTCATCTCTCTCTCATCTCTCTCCTGTCTTCCTTCCCTTTTGTATCTGTAACAGGACACCCATCAGTCATCTGTTAGAGACTGCAGCAACAGGTACTGTGTGTCTGTTTGTGTTCATGTCTGTGTGTCTGTTTGTGTCTCTGGGTCTGTGTCTGTGTGTCTGTTTGTGTCTCTGGGTCTGTGTCTGGGTCTGTGTGTCTGTGTGTGTCTGTGTCTGTGTGTGTGTGTGTGTGTCTGTTTGTGTGCGTGTGTGTGTGTCTGTTTGTGTGCGTGTCTGTGTGTCTGTTTGTGTGCATGTCTGGGTGAGTGTGTGTCTGAGTCTGTGTTTGTGTGTGTGTGTGTGTTTGTGTGTCTGTGTGTGTGTGCGTGTCTGTGTGTGTCTGTGTGTGTCTCTGTGCGTGTGTGTCTGTGTGTGTGTGTGTCTGTGTCTGTGTGTGTCTCTGTGTGTGTAGGTCTGTGTCTGTGTCTGTGTGTGTGTGTGTGTGTGTCTGTGTGTGTGTGTTACAGAATGTGTGACTGTCTGGTTGTGAGCACCAGCATGTGTTCCAGTGAGTGCTTTTCTGTGTGAGTAACATCAGTATTTGTGGAATTTTACAGATGGTTGGTAGACCCATCGTGTTTGGTTCACTTTTCCACCCTGATGTTGCTACACACACAGTCCTAACTGAAAACGATTGCCAACACTGACTTTATGTTAATGTGTGAGTGTGTTGGCGTGTATTTTACAGTGTAAGCTGATCTCCCCCCGGTGTAAACGTGTATGTGTGTGTTGATTGACAGACTGTCCGGACAGCAACCATACACACATGGAGGGAGGGTGAGACATTCCAGCTCTGACTCTTCCTGCTCTGACTCCTCCGGTGAGTCAGAGAGCAGCAGCCAGAGATCCCGCAGCCCAAGCCCAGTAACACACTCCGATCCTGGGTCACCTGCCAACACACAGTCCCTCAGCTGCACCAAGGAGGTACCAGACGTGGAATCTCTGTTTGAGACAATCCTGTTTGTCTGTGTCTTTCTCTATTTAGGTTTCTGTTTTCATTCTTTCTTTCCTCCTCTATTCTGTTTCTTCTCTCTCTCTCTCTCTCTCTCTCTCTCTCTCTATCTCTCTCTCCTTTTGTCTCTGAGCGAGTGGCTTTCTTTCTCTCTAATTTCTCTCTTTCTGTCTTTGTCATGGTTGGCTTTTGCACAGGGAGAGGCAGAGGTGGTGGCAAAAGAAGTGGAGGGCAGGTGGGGGGAGAGACAGGGAAGGAAGAGGAGAAGTGGGGGGGGGGAGGACAAGAGAAGGAGAGGAGAAGTGGGGGGGAGGGAGGGACAGAGAATTTAGGGAATGCACGTGAGTTTAAGCAGTGGGGAGGGAGGAGAAAGGTGGTGGGGGTGGGTGAGTGGGTGGGGGAGGGGAGAAGGAAAGTGAGGAGGCGTGTAAGTGAAGGGCCAGCCCCCGGATCGTGGGGAGGAGGGCCGGAAAGGGTAGGTGGAGGGAGAATGAGGAGATTGGTGGCGAGAGGGAGAATAGAGAGGGAATCTCTC
>BROE01000022.1:4513064-4578499 GCA_036571765.1 Plecoglossus altivelis
GAGGTGAGGAGAGGAGAGGTGAAGTAGAGAAGAAGGAGAGGTGAGGAGAAGTGAGGAGAAGTGGGGGGGAGGGAGGGACAGAGAATTAGGAATGCACGTGAGTTTAAGGCAGTGGGGAGGGAGGAGAAGGTGGTGGGGGTGGGTGAGTGGGTGGGGGAGGGGGAGAAAGTGAGGAGCGTGTAGTGAAGGGCAGCGGATGTGGGGGAGGAGGGCGGAAAGGGTGAGGTGAGGAGAATGAGGGAGATGGTGGGGAGAGGGAGAATAGAGAGGGAGAGGAGAAAGGCAAAGGGGGAGGGTGGAGAGAGTTGAGGATTGATGGTGAGAGAGAGAGAGAAAGAGAGAGAGAGAGAGAGAGAGAGAAGAGGGGGAGGGTGAGGACAGGGGGAGGGTGTCTGTGGCAGTAGGAATTAGAGAGCGGGTGTCATGTCAACAAGCTGTTCGTTGAAGAAGAGAGCCCTAGGGGGGAATGGAAGTCCGAAAGATTCAGTTTCATGCTCAACATTTTATTAGTAATTAGCTCAGCCCTCCGCCTCTTTCTGACAGTAGTTTCTAGAATGTGATCCACACACTTAACTGACACAATGTGTGGTAAGGTCAACCTAGAACTGCAGTGGGTTATTAATACTGGCATACTGTGCGGTAGACAACCGTGTGGTCACAGAAAGAAGGAAGTTTGTCCTAAAGCCTAAAGTTTATTTTAAGAGTGCGTGTCTGTGTCTTGAATGTGTGTGTGTGTGTGTGTGTGTGTGTGCATGTGTGTGTGTGTGAGTATTTGTGTATGGCGTATGGTGAGGGAAAGGGGTAGGGGGGGCTGGCTATGTGGAGAGCTGTGGAGGTTGGTAGGGGGGGGCTGCTGCTGGTATGAATGGAGAGCCCTGTGTGACATAGCTGAGTGTATGACTGAACATGCTTTAAAGCAGGTCCCTATATGGGGGGGGGGTACAGGGAGACCATGTGTTATTCATCTACGTGGAGCGTTCGACTGTCTCCAGAGGAGGGGGGGGAGCTAGTGGGCAATGGGGGGGTTGGAAACTGCGCATTGGAGTTCCAGGTAAAGGGGAAAGAGGGAGAGAAAAAGGGAGGGGGGAAGAAGGAAGCAGGGAGGGGAGGAGGAGGAGGAGGAGAGGAGGAGGGCTGCAGAGAGGTACAAGAGACGCAGTGTCTTCTCTGGAAAGAGAGTGAGGGATGAGGGGAGGGGGGTCAGTGTTTGAGTAGAAGAGTAGAGGTTTAAATTAGCTCCAGTCAGCTACTGGAGAGAGAGGGAGAGAGGGAGGGAAGGAGGGAGGGAGGGAGGAGAGAGTGGAGAGGGAGAGAGGAGAGCGGAGAGGGAGAGAGAGAGGAAGCAGGAAAAGCAGTCTGCTCTCCAGCCGTGAGTGAGTACTCTCTTCCTTCTTAAGAGTTCAAACTCCTTCTTTCTCTCTTCTTCCTCTCTCTCTATTCTCTCGGTTGGCCAGCCAGTGGTTAGGTAAATAGTGCCGTGAGTCATTTGCCGTAATTGGAAGGGGGGGGGGTCAAATAACTACTGCCTGAGTCGTAGTTCTAGTCAGACAAGAGCTGTGTAATCGCTGTGTAGAAAAGGATTTCAAGCATACATGAAGCTGTGTTATTGTTAATACAGATTGAGTTGCAGTTTAGTTGCAGTGTGTGTTGGGTTCAGGCATTCTGCCACAAGCCTGTTTTGTGGGATTTTAATGTATGATTGAACTTTTTACAGAGTTGATGAGATCTAAGGGTGTGCGTGTTTGTGTATGAAGGAGGGCGAAAGAGAGGGAGTGTTGTGTCATTTCTAAGAATGTGTGGCTATGACCTGACCACTCCTCCCGTCCTGCCATCTTTTCTTTTACTCTGACTTACTTCTTTCTCTCATTCCAGTCTCTACGGTTTTCATACCACCCCCTCTCTCTCACTGCTCCCTCTCTCTCTACCTCTCCCTCTATCTCTACCTCTCCCTCTATCTCTACCTCTCTCTCTACCTCTTCCTCTCTCTCTCTCCCTCTCTCCCTCCCTCTCCCTCCTTCTCACCCTCCCTCCCTCTCCCTCCTTCTCACCCTCCCTCCCTCCCTCTCTCTCCCTCTCTCTCCCTGTCCTGTTCACTCTCTCTCCTTCTCTCTCTCCTGCTCGCTCTTCCTCCCTCTCACCCTCTCTCCCTCCCTCCCTCCCTCTCTCTCACCCTCTCTCCCTCCCTCCCTTTAACCTTCTCTCTCTCTCACCCTCTCTCCTTGCCTGGCACCCTCTCCATCTCTCTCCCTCCCTTTTGCTCACCCACTTCACAGAGAAGTGTGAGCAGACACAACAGGTCTTTCCTCTTTCTTTTCTCCCTCTCCACACACAACAACATCACTTCATTCACATGTCCGAATTCCTGAAAATGACTGTCTGATTTTGCCACTTGTCTTATGAATTTACCTGTTGATGTCAGGATGGTAAACCACTCTCCTCTCTCTTCTATTCCCTCTTTGTCTCGCTCTGTCGTCCTTCAGACAGACCACCTCTCCTCCACTCAGTGGCAGTTGGACAAGTGGTTGAAGAAGGTGAGGAAAAAAAACTCAACCAGCAACCGGGACCCCCACTGTTCACCCTCACCAGACCTTCAGAAGGCACCCTCTCCAGCCCGGTCCTGGGGCACACAGCAGGACTACAGCCCCAGTCAGAGCCCTATCCTCAGCCCACACTTCAACTACAGCCCCAGGCATAGCCCCAGGCACAGCCCAAGTTTCAGCTCCTACCCCAGCCCTGGCCCCAGCACCTGCCCCAGCCCTGGGCCCAGCTCCAGTCTCAGACTCAGCCCTGTCCACAGCCCGGTCCCCAGCGTGTGTCTCAGCCCCAGCCGTAGCCCCAGTCCCATTCCAAGGCACCCTCCAAAGAGCCCCAGTCCAAGCCTACCTCCCTCCAGCCCCGATCTCTACCCTGGCCACAGTGCCCCTCAGGAACGTCTCAGGCCCCCTGTCCAGCCCATACGAACAACCAGCCCTGTCCAAAGACCCAAGATCAGACCTTGGATTGCTCCCGTGCAGACCGCTGACCCTGGGAGCCAGCCCGGATACAGCTCTTCCACCCAGCCACCCTTCCAGCACAACTCCAGGCCCAAACCCTTACAGAACCAGGACCAGAGGAAAAACAAACCTAAGGCCAAAGACCACCAGGCCTCTGGCCTGATTTCACAGCCCAGCCACAAACACAGACCCAGGCCAAGTCCAAACTCCAGTCCGAGGCATCATTCCAGGCCCAACGCTAAACACAATATCTCCTCGGCTGCTCCCAAACCCAACCACCCATCCAAACCTGAGAACCCCAGCAGCAAGGACGGCAGCAGGACCAATCACAGCTCCAACTCAAACCCCAGGTCGTCATTTCGGCCTAGCTCCCAAACCAGCTCCAGCCCTCCTATACCCAGAGCCAAACACTCAGTACCTGTAGCAGACCTCACCCGAGAAACCGGAGCCAAGGTCGGGCACGAGTCTAAATCAAGCTCCAGGTCTCAGTTTCAACATAACTCCAGAGGCTCGTCTTCCCATGCTGGTGCAGGGCCCAGCTCCAGTCCCAGCTCCAGGGCCAAGGTAAAGCCCCGGGACACCCCCGCTCCACAGCCCAAGCCCCCACAGAGAAGACCCCAACCCAAGGACAAGGAGCAGGGGGTGGAAGGCAGGGAGGGGCCCCAGACCCACACCCCAGCTCCAGAGAAGCACAGGGAAAGAAAAGAGGACAGAGCGAGAGACATTCCCAGTGAGAGGCTAAGGGAGAAGAAAAAGGAGAACAGGGGAGAGAGACAAGAGGGGAGACAGGGAGAAAGGAGCCAGGGAGAGAGGAGACTGGCGGAGGAGCAGCTGCTACGACGGCCCTGGGTCCAGAGCTCAGAGGAAGAGGAGGAGGACGAGGAGGAGAAGAGGAGGCAGGAAAGGAGGGAGGAGAGAGAGAGAGAGGAGAAGAGGAGGAGGCGGAGGAGGGAGCAGCAGAGAGGCGAATGGCAGGCCGTCCAGCCTAGGCAGAGACCACACACCAACAGCCTGCAGCAGCACCCTCACAGAGAGCCAGATCACGCGGGGAGGACCAAGAAGAGGAGGAGGAGCGAGGAGGACACCTCTCAGCCAGACCCCTCTCCTCCACCGTCGCCCTCGCCAACCCCGCTCATTCCCCCGTCTTCCTCCTCCTCCTCTTCCTCCGAGTCCGACTCAGAGCGCGGGTTCCCTCCCGACGTCGCCAAGGTCCCGGCCGATTCCACGTCCTGTCAGAGGCCTGTTCCCAGAGGGAGACCCGGGGACAGTAGGCCCAAGGTAGTCTACCCTAGGGGATCCACCACAGGCAACCCAGGCGAGGGGCAGCAGGGTCAGGGCAGCCAGAAACTTTACACCCTGGTCCCGTTTGGCCGCAGCGAGCAGAGCACAGGGACTTCTCAGAGAGGCCTGAGGAACCTGGTAGTGCAGATAGACCTGAATCTGCTCAACAGGGTCCCAGACACCACCACCCCTCACAAGCACCCCTCCTCTTCGTCATCATCATCGTCATCGTCATCCTCGCAGGCGAGGGCCAAGCAGAAGGAGGCCATGAGACACCTGTACGTCCCCGACACTGATGGCAGAGACAGCAAGAGGAAACGCAAGGTCAAACACCCAACTCTACTGTCTTTTACTGTCTTAAACTGTCTTAAACTGTCTTTTACTGTCTTAAACTGTCATCCACTGTCCTCTACTGTCCTAAACTGTCCAAAACTGTCTTTTACTGTCCTACATGGTCTTAAACTGTCATCCACTGTCCTCTACTGTCCTCTACTGTGCTCTACTGTGCTCTACTGTCCTCTACTGTCCTCTACTGTCCTCTACTGTGCTCTACTGTGCTCCACTGTCCTCTACTGTCCTAAACTGTCCAAAACTGTCATATACTGTCCTACATGGTCTTAAACTATCATCTACTGACCTCTTCTGTCTTAAACTGTCACCTGTCCTCTTTTGTCCTTTACTGTCCTCTACTGTCCTCTACTGTCCTCTACTGTGCTCTACTGTGCTCTACTGTCCTCTACTGTGCTCTACTGTCCTCTACTGTCCTCTACTGTGCTCTACTGTGCTCTACTGTCCTCTACTGTCCTCTACTGTCCTCTGCTGTGCTCTACTGTGCTCTACTCTTCTGTCCTCTGCTGTGCTCTACTCTACTGTCCTCTACTGTCCTCTGCTGTGCTCTACTGCCCTCTACTCTAGCCATCTCCTTTCTGCTCTTCTGTAGCTCCTTGCTGCTCTTCCTAATATGGGACTGATGAACGCATTGATGAGGATTTGAGACACGTGAGCAGTGGATTAATAATCTGCTCCTGTGTGCGTGTGTCCCCAGCAGTCAGAGAATGGCCTGTCCCACAGAGAGAACAAGAGAAGCTCTTCCCACAGCAACAGCCCCCCGGCACAGACCGCCCCCCCCTCTTACAAACAGTCAGACCCCCTCCACCAGAGCCTTCACAACGGGTAAGACAGGGACTCATCCAGATCATACCTGCTTTTCTGTTCTGTAACACGGGTTCTGCTGTGTGAAACGCATTCTCTGTTCTGTAACATGGGTTCTGCTGTGTGAAACGCATTCTCTGTTCTGTAACATGGGTTCTGCTGTGTGAAATGCGTTCTCTGTTCTGCAACACGGGTTCTGCAGTGTGAAACGGGTTCTCTGTTCTGTAACATAGTTTCTCTTGTGTGAACAGATACCTGGAGGAGTACCTGGATAGTAAGAGACCCCTCTCCCCCCTGTCGCCTCTCTCTGACCCCCCCAAGCCCTCCAAGAACCCCATCAAACCCCCGCACCACGCGGAGCAGCACCACACACACGCACACAGAGGCAGAGACTCAGCCACACACGTAAGTACCGGTATTCACTACACACACACACACACACACATACAAATACACACACAGAGACCAGGCAGAGACCAAGTGATGAGACACACTCACACATAACTGAACTGAATTGAAATATTCAGTAGTTCTTCTTGGCTTCATTGTTTTAGATGGAATGTTTTCAATCACTTCATGAACTTATTCCTATGCAGGTGCCCTCAGCCACACCTAAAATGGAGGTGGAGGGTGTGGGGGCGTTGGGGCCCCCTAAGCCTAGCACTGAGTCCTGGGGTCCCCCACTGAGACGGACCGCCGGGCAGAGAGGGCCACAGCCCAGCCATGAGCCGTAGGTCCCTCGTTCTTGATCGCCCTCATGCTCTCTCACAACTGAACATACAGTCTGAGGAAAGAGGCGTCTATCGGGTGTGGATACTTGAAGTGTCACATTTGTCTCTGTCTCTGTCTTCCTTCTCTACGTCTTTCGGTTTCTCTTCCTCCCTCTCTCCCTTCGTGTCTGTATGTCTCTCGATATGTCTTTCGCTCCCTCTCTCCCTCTGCCTCTCCCTCTCTCCCTTACTCTTTTCATCCCTCTCTCCCTGCACCTCTCCATCCCTCTCTCCCTACGCCTCTTCACTTCCACTCCCTCTGTCTCGCGCTCGCTCTCTACCTCTCACTCCCTCTCTTCTTCCATTTCTCAATCCCTCTCCCCCTCCGCCTCTCCCACCGTTTCTCCCTCCACCTTTTCCTACGCTTCTCCTTCCACCTCTCCCTCCCTCTCTCCCTCCATCTCTCCCTCCCTCTCTCCCTCTCTCCCTCTCTCTCTCCCTCCCTCTTCCCTCCTCTGTCCCACCTCCCCCCTCTCCTCCCTCCCTCTCTCCCTCTCTCCCTCTCTCTCTCCCTCCATCCTCTTCTTCTCCCTCCCATCTTCCCTCTCTTCCTTCATCTTCCCTCCCTCTCTCCCTCCATCTTCCCCCTCTCTCCCTCCCTCTCTCCCCTTCTCCCTCCCTCCTCCCTCATCTCCCTTTCTCCCTCCCTCTCTCCTCCCTCTTTTTGTCCCTCTCCTCTCTCCCTCTCTCCCTCCTCTCTCCTCCTTCCCTCTAAACCTCCCCTCTTCTCACCTCTGTCCCTCTCCACTCTCCTCCCTCTCTCCCCTCACTGTCCCTCCCTCTCTCCCTCCCTCGTTCTACTCCCCCTCTCCATCTCCCCCTCTCTCCCCCTCCCTCCCTCTTCTTCCCTCTCTCTCTCCCTCCCTCTCCTCCCCTCACCTCTCCTTCTACTCCCTCCCACTGATCCTCCCCTGTAGACCTCACCATGCTGAATACTACATGCATGAAGCCAAGCGGATGAAGCACAGAGCGGATGCCATGGTGAGGCACTCGCCTGATCTGTCACACGCTGCACACCACCTGTCTCACTGCACTACATCGCTCAAACTACCTTTCTAAATCTGTTTCTTTCTCTCTCTTTATCTCTACTTCTTTATCTGTCTTTCTTTGCTTCTCCCTCTCTTTACCTCTCTCTCCCTCTCTTTCTCCCTCTCTCTCCCTCTCTCTCTCCCCTCTCTCTCTCCCTCTCTCTCCTTCTCCCTTCCTCTCTTCTCTCCTCTCTGCTCCTCCCTCTCATCTCGTCTTTCCCTCTTCTGCTTTTCTCTCTCTCCCCTCCCTCCTCTACTCTCCCCCTCCCCTCTCATGCTCGTCCCCCTCTCTCTCTCCCTCTCTCTCTCCCCCTCTCTACCTCCCTCTCTCTCTCCCCCCCTCTCTCTCTACCTCTCTCTCTCCCTCTATCTTTTTTTCTCTCTCTCCCTCTCTCTCTGGCATTAACCAACCCCCTCTTCTATGCCTCCCCCAGGTGGATAAGCTGGGAAAGGCAGTGAACTATGTGGATGCAGCTCTCTCCTTCATGGAGTGTGGCAAGGCCATGGAGGAGGGGCCTCTAGAGGCTAAGTCCCCCTATACCATGTACTCTGAGACTGTAGAGCTTATCAGGTGGGTCACACAGACACAGGGCTTGCAACTAGATTCTTTCCTCACTGTCTCAGTACCGTACCAAACTGCAAAATGAACCGTCTCAAACTCAAATTGATCTGTCCCAAAAATATTATTGTTGTATGTTATTCTACATTTTTACATTCTTTGAAAACGTTTGGGGAAAAACCCTGTTTAGAATGAACTTTTTTACTTCTCTCTGACACTCTCTCACACACACAGACACTCACTCACACACACGCTCATACACGCACGCACACACTCACACACACATACACACACACACACTCTCACACACACTCTCACATACACAAGCTAAATCCGTTTTCACATGTTGCCAGGTATGCCATGAGACTGAAAAGCCACTCAGGTCCAGGTGCCAGACAGGAAGACAAACAGTTGGCTGTTCTGTGGTGCGTATGTCACTTCCTGTCTCTTACCTCCTGTGTATCATCACTTTTGACTTACTCTCTCTTTCTTTCGCTCTCTCTGAAGTTTTCGGTGCCTTGCCCTTCTCTACTGGCAGATGTTTCGTCTGAAGAAAGACCATGCCCTTAAGTACTCCAAAGCATTGATGGACTATTTCAAGGTAGAGACATCTCATTTGAAACCAAAACGCTCATGGCTATTGTGTTTCCACTATATCTCAGTGACTTATGTAGCTGGACCTTGTAGGCTGGTAGAGGAGATGACCTGAGAGAGGGTAGATAGAGCAGAATGTACACATGTGAGTTAGTGTTCCAAGGTTCTAAGGTCATGATTACAATCTGTTCCAGAGTTCTCCAAAAGTGCCTACGACACCACCCCTCTGGAACGACTGTGGCAAGTAAGAGATACAGTTCGCGCAACGTTTTGTGGATGAGTCTGGGCCTGCAGACTTATTGCTCGATCTTTGAATCATCCCTTTTCCCATCTCCAGGGCTACAGGGGGACCTCCATCCTCCCTCTCCCCCAACCACTCACACCTGATCCTGGGATCCCACACAGGCGGTGCCCCCGCCACCCTGGTCAGCATTCCCCATCGCATTCACCAGATGGCAGCAAACCACCTGAACATCACCAACAGTGTGCTGTACAGTTACGAGTACTGGGAGGTGGCAGATACCCTGGCCAAGGAGAACAAAGGTGAAAATCATGTTATGTTGAATGTTCCCGGTCCGAATAGCTCGTGGCATGCTAGGCCCATGTCTAAGTGATTTACTGAATGTTCTTGTGAGTCCAGGTTTCTAGTGTTTTAAACATCTGGGATGGAAGAATCTGACTTTTAGTTTGTCTTTTCTGTGGGTGTTCTTTCCATATCACCCAACCTCCCCTGCTTCTCTCTTTCACCCCCTCTCAGAGTTCTTCAACTATCTGAACACGCTGTCCGGCCCTCTGACTCTACACAGCAGTGTGGGACATGCTGTTCAGTACACCAGACAAGCCCTGCAGTGGATTCGGATCAGTGCCAAGCTGGCCTAGCCTGGCACCGAAATGTTTACCATTAGATGCCTTTCACTTAAACAGCAACGCGTACATACTTCTTGATGATGTCACAGGCTCTGTCGCAGATTCTTCTGGAAACCTGAGGCCTTTGATCTCCTTGAGGATTATTAAAGACGGTAGACTGGACCTGGTCACCTGGAGTTCTTCGCTGGTTTAGGAAGACTTACTTTCAAGAAGGAAGCTTCCTATTGGACAAATCTGAGCCTATCGCACCCTTCATCCTCCAGCTGCTGATGTCTTACAAGGAATTAATTAAAACATTAGACATTAAGACAAGTCATACATGATGTCACATCCTGAGAACACGTCACGGGAGCCACCCTATAGAAACTGCTGCTCCGTTTTGAAAGTAGTTTCAGATTTGAAATCCTTCCAGACCATTTTGTCATTGTACCCGAAGTTTCAATGCTGGAATCGCTTAAACAGAGGAGTAAGATGTCCAGATCGCTTCTTCTCCTTTGATGGATCGACTGTGAAGCTCCACGTAAACTCAAATAGCTTCACCTCGCTGCTTTGCCGTAATGAGGCACCATCTGACACAAGAGGACGCACTTCACAGCACCAATGAGGACAAGTGTCTGTTTTTCACATCTTGTAAAGTGTGTTCAGTTGTTCGACCCGCTCACAGAACAAAGAGGGGACTAATTAAAGAGACTACATTTCCCATGATCCTACATGAGGACTAGAAGAGGAAACCTGGGACATGCTGGACAACTACACAAGTCACATGGGAACGGCTCACATGCCAAAGTGTAAACTATAAAGTTAGCGTCTTTTGACTGTAAAGTCTTTTTTTATATAAATACACTGAGTGTGTTGACGGTCACACTTGTTTGTTTTACCACAGTATGTCTTAGGTATTTTCAATGTGCAATACGTGCCTGATTTTTGTAACAAGAACACCTCAGCAATGACATATCAGCAAGTGGAGCAGTCAGCGTTTAAGTCCCTCCCTCTCTATGCAAAATTATTTATGATGTTGTCATGGTTTTGCCTCGTGAGATCCTTGATCCATAAACTCCTTTTTATTAATGACACAGTGTGTTTTAGCCTGTTTACAAGTGTGCATGAGAGTGCTTATCTGGTGCCATAGATGGTGTGTGTGTGTGTGTGTGTGTGTGTGTGTGTGTGTGTGTGTGTGTGTGTGTGTGTGTGTGACCTCCTTGCTCCATAGTCCACACTGTATCCTCGTTTCCTTTCTCTCTTGCCTAGTTGAACGGGTCTGTCTGCCGATCTCTGCGCCAATAAGAAGCCGGCAACCCAAGACCTCAGTAGCAACATCCTGTCTGGAGCCATGGCAACACATCACAGAACAGCCAATAGGACTGGAGAAGATAATGTTTTACACTCGGTTGTTATGAGGTTTAGCGAATGATCAAAAATGTAATCTTCATTGAAATGGCTTTCAGTGTATGAAAAGCAACATAAAATGTAAAGGTTTTTTAAAATAGTCCGGTAGCTAGACAATTACAGTAACACTGTTTACCTGCGTTGTAGATGTTTGCTTTTGGATTACCACCGTAGCAGTGGTTTTAAGAACAAAACATGCGTACACTTGTCCATGTATTAAAACAGATCATCTGCATAAATGTTATCCGTTTTCCAAAATTATTCTCAAAGTTCTATTCAAATGTATTCTCGGGATCACATGGGGTATTTGATATCAGATTAAATAGATACACACAGGCGGACGGAAGCTTAAGTATTCTTTGCACACGCCTGCGTCATCGTCCGGTTGGTGCGCGTGCCAGGTTTTCTGGGGACACGGGAAGGCTGTGTCTGCATGAATGCAGCAGCGCGCCCCAATTTGACCCTTACGATTGCAGTCGTCATCAAAAATATGAACGTTGTATACAGACACTCCCATATGACTCAAACTCCCTGATATAATTTGGTTTGTGTTTTTTTTTTTTGCAACAATATTGTAAACAGCTAACCATTATCCAGCCTGTCCTGGAAGGACTCTGTTGGTAGTCGAATAGAATATACCGTGCTACAATTTCACAGCCCTGCGACAACTACAGTACCACTAACTGGCCGCTTGATGGCGGTATGACAGCAGACATGCCCAGCTGTCAGTCAGCGGGCCGGCGATAGAGGGGATCAAGGCGGTAAACAGCCAGAGGAGGAGCCGGGGAGTCGCTTGTAGAGCGGAGACGAAATGGAGAGTACACGGAGGTGGTTAATCGAAATTTTAAGAAACCATGTGAAGATAGGGACAGTCCAGACCAGAGAACGACATTTACTCCAAACTCTGCATAAGGAGTGATACACTCAAACTATCTTTTTTTTTTACAAGTCTGGGCAGCGTGGACGTTATTTTGTCGGCTTGGTTGCACAAACGCAAGTCGGGAAGCAGGAGAAAAGGTGAGAAAAGGACTTCCGCTGACATGGGAGCATAGAAGTGTGTAGGCACTTTGTAACTCGCAGTAACTGATGCACCTCGTGTCATGTACGCATTTCATTGTTTGGCAATTATGTAACGGATATGCGATATTGGAAAATGTCTCCACGAAATGCTATATAACGTATCCGTGCACTGAACAGTCGTGGCGTTGCGACGTTTTAGGAAGCGATATTCCATCATTGTTGTGAATAATGTAATTTGTATGTTATGTGTTGCATAGTCCCCGGCCAGAACGTAATGTTCGTCGTCTTTAAAAATCAGTTATTTAGTCATGCTAACTGGCTAGCTAGTGGTGTTAGTTGCAAAACTAGCCAGGTCAAATCACATGGACTGTAAGCAGCAGGCACAACATGTCGAAACGCCTCACTCACTGCCCTTGCAGAGTTTGGGGTTTCGGTGCGTTATTCTCGCCAGTTGTCCCTCCAATGAACGGCGACGTGGTGCATTGGAAAGATAGCGATTAGCTCTCTGACACTACATTCCTATGTGGCTGACCTGCAAACTTGGATATCGTCAACTAGCTTGAGAGCGACGAACAGAGGAAAATCTCAACTAACTACTCCGTTCGTGCATGTTCAGTCATCCATGCAGTGTACCAGTACTCTCGGATTGTGCTCGGATCGAGAGAGACTCAGCAGACACACTGGGACTTGCGTGGCTGCGATCGGTCCGCGTCACAGCGACCTTAAAAACTCTGCTAAATCTTCTGCGTGACCCCCGCAACCCTGCATTGATTACGATAGCTGACATTAGACGTCGTATAATTTGGTACGGTAGCCTAGCCTTCCGTTGACATTAGCCACTCTCACAAGCCCCCCCGACAACAGGCATATGCAGCAGATCTTTGATGGCATCTTCCTTTGTGTAGCTGAGACATGGTGATAGTGTGAGGGTGATTAGCCACTGTACGGAACACGGCTCGTAAGAGTGACACATTAACAGTGCAACTGGAATCCTTTGAGAATGGCAGTCAGTGTCATGGCCTTGATCTAGCTTTTCTTCGTACTATATCTGTATTGATTCATTGATTTTAGTGCCCTATTCTGTCTACTGTAACGCCTGGTTCATGATCATTCCACGTGTGTGTGACCATACGTCTGCGTCAAGACAGTGGTGTTCCTCACACTAGTCATTTGCACGATTGCTATTGACCAAATGGCTGTAAAACTACAACCACCATCACGTTATAGAGACAAATGCTGTGCGGCAGGTTGACTGTCAGACAGAATGTGTTCTTACAACTGATGCTTCTGGGTCTATATAACCTGGTCTTATGTTGCTCTCCAGAGGCTATGCTGATACAGACAGGCAGGCAGGCAGACAGACAGATCGGCTTGTAGAAAGACAGGTAGGCAGGCAGACAGACAGACTCCCAGAGTCAGAGTCTTGGTGGCTGTTAAGATCTGATAAACATCAGCCTGTACGACTCACTAATGAGAATACAGCCTAATCGGTGTACGAAGCTACAGGTCGATACCTCACAGCGCTGATAAAAACCAAACCAGTCTGTTTGTCTACTGTGTTGGTCTATTGGGTCAGTCTATGGTACACATGCTTCTAATAATATCTCTGGTTTCTCTGGCAGGTATCACTCAGTATGAGTCGAGGTGGATGGGGTAAGAGGAGAGCCAACGATGACAATGGATGGGCTAGCAGCGTGAGTAACATCCTCGATCGACCTTCCTGGTTCCTCTCTCCTATTCAGTATCAAGAGCTGCGATTGGGCCCCACCAAGAGGTCACGACCCTCCGTCTCTGTGTTCTCATTGGCTCTTAGGGGGGCTACATGGCTGCCAAGGTGTCCAAACTGGACGAGCAGTTCAAGACGGACGCCCCCAGAGAGAAACAAAAGGACGGAGCCAGCTCTGCCATCTTTAACGGGGTGGCCATCTACGTCAACGGTTACACAGGTGACGTCCCACCCGCAGCCCTCCTGCTGTGCTCTGGTCCCTAACAAGCACACACTGAGGCTCGTGTAGCTCAGAGCAGCTGCCAGGCTTGAGCTGTGACCAAGGGAGGGGTGGTGAGGAGGCCGTGGGCTCCACTTAACCTGTCGTGCTGTCTAGGGTCATAGCGAATGACCTTTTGTACCGCAACGATGGGTAGCAGTGACCCGAGGGCAGCACCAGGATTAGGGATGGTTGGCGTGTAGCACAGAGATGAGCCACATGTGCTTCTCTTGCTTTGGTTTATCTTCCTCTCCACCTTCGTCTCTCTGGTCCGCCATGTTTCCCATTTACTTCATAAAAACAACATTTTTGGTGTGTTATTTTTAAAATTCTCCATGACACGTTTTGATAGCCTACTTTTTTACTCTTTATTTCAATCTCATTCCTGCTCAGTGGGTCTGGCGCATGAAAATAGATTGGATATGTAAATGATCGTGAAGCTGAAGCCTTCTGCTGGAAGTCATGAGGGCTGCTTGATTGGCTGTGACTTAAGGAGAATTAACTGTCATCTCTGGTCTTACCCTTAATATACCCTAGAGCTGGATAGGATCACGTTTGGACCCTTGCTGATGGACTGTGCACGTGTGTGTTGGGCACCGTGTGTGTGCGTGTCTGTGTGTGTGTGTGTGTTGGGCACCGTGTGTGTGTGTGTGTGTGTGTGTGTGTGTGTTGGGCACCGTGTGTGTGTAGATCCCAGTGTGGACGAGCTGCGTAGACTGATGATGCTGCACGGGGGTCAGTTCCACCTGTACTACTCCCGCTCCAAGACCACCCACATCATCGCCACCAACCTGCCCAACAACAAGATCCAGGAGCTCAGGGGAGAGAAGGTGGTCCGACCTGAATGGATCACTGACAGGTGTGTTTGTGTTCTCTGTGCATGCGTTTGTTGGGGGACTGTGTGTGTGTGTTCTGGAGGGGGGCGAGGGACGACTGTGTGTTTGTGTGTGTGTGTGTGTGTGTGTGTGTGTGGACACTTAACCCTTTCAGTGTTTGCTCACATGGTATCCCTCCTCCTGTGTGAACAGCATCAAGGCTGGCCGCCTTCTGTCCTACCTACAGTACCAGCTCTACGCCAAGCAGAAAGGCCTTAGCTTCCCCAGTGTGTGTGTGCGCCAGGCCCCAGATACGGCAGCCGGACCCAGCCTGGGCCAGCCTCTACCCAGCCTCCATGGCCCTGTCTCCAGGCTTGATCAGCCCCAGCCCGGCCTCCTCCCTAACCATGTCCCCCTGCACCCAGGAAACTTCCATTCCCTTCTGCATCTGTATCCTCAACCCTACCCTGTTCACAGCTCGCCCCTTGCTGATCTCCTGAACCCTCACTTCTCCCCCAACCTCCCCAGCCCCTCGTCCAACCTCTCCAGCCAGGGGCCCGGCCTCTACAGCCGTTTCCCCGACCCCGTCCCTGTCCCCTCTGACCCAGACCCACCCTCCCATCCACACAGCTCAGGGCAGCCTATGCCTGGCTGGGTGCGCTCGCCCCTGCCCTACCCACCCCTCAAGGCCAGCCGTCAAACGGCCCATCCCAGCCACGAGCACTCGTCATCGGACTGCTCTCCCCTGGAACCCAGCCTGTCCTCCAGCCACATCCAGCACAGCTACCGCAAACTCAGCATTAGATTGTGAGTACTTCAATAGTGCTGGGAACTGGTGGAAGCGGGAAGGTGTTGTTCAGGAAGCTTGGTTACGTTTTTAGTTGTTCTCAAGTCTACGTTGTCAATCGACCTGTTTGTTTGTTTTTTCCTTTCTTCTAGAAACGGATCACTACAAAGCTCCCAAGATATTGTGTGGCCCAAGGTGAACGGGATGCAACAGGGGGCATGCGAGGACCCCCCCTGCCCTGTCAGATCCCCCAGGAGGGTGAAGGAGCCTCCGCCCCCCCTGACCAACGGACACGTCCACCCTGTAAACGGTGCCTTAAAGCCCCTAGACCTGTCCCCCTCTCCTGTACGTCCCCCCACCCACAAGCCTGCTTCTGACCGGGGCTCGGAGCGGTTCCAGCCCCCGGACACCCGACCCAGTCCCGGTAGGGGGTCTCCCGGTGTGTCTGTTTCCCCACGGCCCTCCAGCCCCCCACCGCACCCCCCCACCAACCCCTCCACTCATCCTCACAGCCCCCCCGGACAGCCCCCTCTGCCTCTTCCTGGCGCTCACCACTCCAGAGGAACAAACGCCCAACCAGCCAATGAGCAGAGACTTAAACCCCCACCGCCCACCTATGAGGAGGCCATAGCCGCCGCAGAGTCCCGCCCTCGCCAAGCCTGCCAATCCCAGCCCCAGAACTCCCTTCAATCAGTGTCAAATCTCGATAAGACGAATTCCGGCCCTTCTCCTGTGCGTCTGAATGGCTGTCACCACAATGCCTTCCCATCTAATCCTGCCCCTCCAGAGGGCCAGGACCAATCAGTGAAAGCCCATAGACATGTGGGCGGGGCGGGAGGCGGGATCATCGCCGAGTTCTACTCCCACTCTCGCCTGCACCACATCTCCACGTGGAGGACTGAGTTCTCAGAGTACGTGAACGCTCTGCAGAGCAGGCGCAGAGCTGCAGGGGGAGCCACCTTCCCAGGGAAGGAGCGACTAAGGAGGAGCACAGCACACAGGCCAGACACAGGTACACTGAGGAGGAGCACAGCACACAGGCCAGACACAGGTACACTGAGGAGGAGCACAGCTCACAGGCCAGACACAGGTACACTGGGGAGAGGGAAGCACACAGGCCAGACACAGGTACACTGAGGAGGAGCACAGCTCACAGGCCAGACACAGGTACACTGAGGAGGAGCACAGCACACAGGCCAGACACAGGTACACTGAGGAGGAGCACAGCTCGAAGGCCAGACACAGATACACTGAGGAGGAGCACAGCTCGAAGGCCAGACACAGGTACACTGAGGAGGAGCACAGCACACAGGCCAGACACAGGTACACTGAGGAGGAGCACAGCACACAGGCCAGACACAGGTACACTGAGGAGAGGGAAGCTGTGAAGTGGGTGATAAGAGATTGTCATTGAAAACTGCAGAATGACAGTGTAGCAGTGGTTCTCAGATGTATACTTACTGTGTGTGTGTGTATGTGTGTGTGTTTATCCGGTGTGTATGTGTGCGTGTGTGTTTATCTGATGTGTCTACAGCACCTAGTGTCAAGTCCTGTATTCTCCATGTGGATATGGACTGTTTCTTCGTGTCGGTGGGGATCAGACACCGGCCAGATCTTAAAGGCAAGGAGACCTACTTCAGAAAACACACACAGAATTTGATTCAATCTGCGATATCAACATGGACAGATTTTAGTCATTTTGAGTCCGGTTAAACAGCTAAACTGTCTGTCTGTCTGTGTGTCTGTCTGTATGTGCATGTGTGTGTGTGTCTGTGTGTGTCTGTCTGTGGCCCTGTAGGGAAGCCAGTGGCTGTCACCAGTAACCGGGGGAGTGGCCAGGTGGCCCAGAGGGCGGGGACTAACCCTCAACTGGAGCAGAAGTACTATCAGAGGAAGTACACAGGTGAGACACACATACACACACACACACACACACACACACACACACACACACACACGTATAACCAGTTGGGACATGAGACACACACACACACCCATAACCATATGGGACATGAGACAGACACACACACACCCATAACCAGATGGGACATGAGACAGCCACACATCTGTTGAAAAGGGTCTCCCTGTTTGACTTGCGGCTGGATGCTTCCTGTGTGTCAGGGAGTCTAGACGACCTGGAGACCAGCCCCGAGCCAAACAGCCCTGGTGCCCATGGCAACGGGCTGGACCTGGACCTTTCCAGGGCGGAGATTGCCTCCTGCAGCTACGAGGCCAGGTAAAACACACACTCATACTCTCTCTCTCAAACACACACTCACAATCTGACTGCAGGTTTTAGATGCCATCCTCCATTCATAAATGGTGTTTTGTATGCTTGTCCCTTGAAGGCAGGCGGGGGTGAAGAATGGGATGTATTTTGGCCAGGCCAAACTGCTGTGCCCCTCCCTGCAGTCTGTCCCCTATGACTTCCAGGCCTACAAAGAAGTGGCTCTGGCCATGTATGAAACCCTGGCCAGGTGAGGACTCACACACACACTCCCTCTCCATTCTCTCTGCTCGCTCGCTCTGTCATTCTCTTTGTCTCTGATTTTCCCTCCCGCTCACTCTTGACTATCTCTATAACGTTGCTAACCCCACCTCCTCCCCAGTTACACCCACGACATCGAGGCCCTGAGCTGTGACGAGGCGCTGGTGGACGGCTCCTCCCTGCTGGCGGAGCTGGGCGTCACCCCAGACGAGCTGGCCAGCGCCGTGAGAGCCGATGTCAGGGACCGCACTGGGTGCTGCGCCTCGGTCGGCATGGGTGAGAGTCCTGTCCTGTCTGCCTCCATGACTCTCCTCCCTGTGTGCCTCCATGACTCTCCTCTCCTGTCTGCCTCCATGACTCTCCTCTCCTGTCTGCCTCCATGACTCTCCTCTCCTGTCTGTCTCCATGACTCTCCTCTCCTGTGTGCCTCCATGACTCTCCTGTCTGCCTCCATGACTCTCCTCTCCTGTGTGCCTCCATGACTCTCCTGTCTGCCTCCATGACTCTCCTCTCCTGTCTGCCTCCATGACTCTCCTCTCCTGTCTGCCTCCATGACTCTCCTCTCCTGTGTGCCTCCATGACTCTCCTCTCCTGTCTGCCTCCATGACTCTCCTCTCCTGTCTGCCTCCATGACTCTCCTCTCCTGTCTGCCTCCATGACTCTACTTCCTGTCCCGTCTGTAACCTCTAACCCCCCCTCCTACAGCCTCCAACATCCTGCTGGCTCGGATGGCGATCCGCAAGGCCAAGCCAGACGGACAGTACTTCCTGCGGTCGGAGGAAGTGGACGACTTCATCAGGGAGAAGTTTGTCACCAGCTTACCAGGTGTGTAGCCTACAGCACCCTCTGCTGGTCGTGTCATCTGCTGGTCGTATCATCTGCTGGTCGCACCACCATGCAAAACAGACACCTCTTTGTCTCCTACGGATGACACACATTTCTCTGTGGAGACCAAAGGGGGGAAAAAATGTGTATTTATCATCGTCTGAATAGTCAATATGTCACTGAGCAGGGCAGAACTGGCTGGAGAGATGATTTGAAATCTTAAAGGACATTGATTTCAATATGCCAGACAAAAACAGTCAAGCACAGAAAAATCTAAATTGACTGTCAGTCCCCCTCTCGCGTTCTCCCTCTCTCTCTCTCTCTCTCTCTCTATCTCTCTATCTCTCTCTCTCTCTCTGGCAGGCGTGGGGCGGTCGATGGGCGCCAAGTTGGCATCTCTGGGGGTGAGGACATGTGGCGACCTGCAGCAGGTGTCCCTGTCGCGGCTACAGAAGGAGTTTGGCCCGCGGACCGGCCAGACGCTGTACCGGTTCTGCCGAGGCCTGGACGACCGGCCAGTGCGCAGCGAAAAGGAGAGGAAGTCCGTCTCTGCGGAGATGAACTACAACATCCGCTTCACCCAGGTCAGGGCTGGGAGAGAGGGTGTTCTGTCGATACTCTCACACGCATTCTACACCTCCTCTGTTTGTTTTTGTTCTTTTCTCCTTCCTCTCGTTCTTTTTAACACTCACTCTTCATTCAAAGTCTTTTTCGATTTTTCCTCCTCCCAGCTTCTGCTCCTCCCATTTCATATTTTCCGTCTCTCCTTCTCTTCCTTTATATCTCCCCTCTCCCCCTCCCCCCTCCCTCCCTCCCTCCCTCCCAGGTGGAGGAGGCTGAGCTGTTCCTGACCAACCTGTCCATGGAGGTCGAGCGCCGTCTCCAGGAGGCGGGGCTAAGGGGTCGGAGGTTAACCCTGAAGATCATGGTGCGGAGGCCAGGGGCGCCAGTGGAGCCAGCCAAGTATGGAGGTCACGGGATCTGTGACAACCTAGCCAGGTGAAGGAGACGGACTACACCTCTACGTCCTAGTCACTTCTCCTGGAGAACTGGCTGTGTTTGTGTAGTTGTTTGTGATTGGTTGATGAACCTTCTCCCCCTCCTCCTCCCTCAGGTCTGTGACCATGGCCCAGCCCACAGACAGCGGTCAGGTGATAGCCAGTGAAATCATCAAGTTGTTCCACACCATGAGACTGGACGTGCAGGAGATGAGGGGGGTGGGCCTCCAGGTGCAGCTCCTCGAGGGGGCCCACCCTGCAGGTCAGGATCCCTCTGGCTCCAGAACACGCTCCATCAAAGACATGTTCATGGCTCAGAGAACTCCTGCAGCAAAACCCAACAACACAGGTGTGTGTCTATCCATGAGTGGCTGTATATGAATGGATGAAATCAATCATAATAATCAATCACAATAATCTCTACCTCTACATAGACCTCCATGTGTCAACCGCAGACCCAACCTCCAATCAGACGACGGATTCTTCTCCCAGAGCCCCGCCCCCGGGTCCCTCACCTCCCCCTCCCCGCCTCCCCACTCCTGCTGAGCCTTTCCCAGGGACCAGCAAAGGGGAGCCCCCGCCCCCTCCGCTTCCACGAACCCCAAACCACGCCCACGGCCGCCTCAACCTCAGCATCGAGGTGCCTTCGCCGTCACAGGTAACAGAGGTCACATCCTGTGGGGCAGGGAGATCAGGTGACCAGACCCCCATGACCTGTTCTGGTTGTTGTGGTCGTCAGGTGGACCGTTCCGTACTGGCGGCCCTGCCGGCTGAGCTAAGGGAGCAGGTGGAGGAGTCCTGGACCCACCGAGACAGGAAGGCCCCCCGTGACCAGCCCCCTGAACCCCCACCGCCCTCCTCCCCACCCCCGCCTCCGTCCTCTCCCCCCCGCCCTCCTGTTGGCACCCTGGTTCTACAAATCCCCAACCAGTCTGGCTCCACGGGCATTATTCTGGAGCTGCCAGACTTCTCCCAGGTATTGCCCTGCGCACACTCACACACACGCACACACACACTCCAGAGCAGGTGGCCACGTCTGGTTGTTCTCTCTGTGTGCTGTGTCACACAGTCCCTGTGCTCTGTCTTCCTCTCTGGGGTTAGGTTGACCCGGACGTTTTTGCTGCCCTCCCCAAAGAGCTTCAGGAAGAGCTCCGCTCAGCATACAGCCGCAGGAAGAATGCCTCGCCGCAGGGGATTGTGGGTACGTCACAGGAAACTCTCTACCACAACATCACGTCTACACCGAGCAGAAGGAACTCTTAAAATGACCACAGCTACTGAAAACGTCTAAAGGCAGAACCGCAGAGATTTCCCTGAACATCATTCTTGGATTTGCATCCTTGTGTTCTCCCTCTAGTGGAGCCGAGGAACCCTCTGTTGCAGCTGAAACAGTTGGGGCCGGCAGGTTCCGTGGGGCGGGTGAAACGCCGCTACAAGAGAAGGAACCCAGGAAGCCCAGCGAAGAAAGGCCACTCCCCTTTGAAGAGGCCCCGCCCAGAAAGCAGCCCTGTGAAAGCTCTACCGCTCCGATCTAGGGACCCACCCAATGGACATAAAGTAAGGGCGGGGTCACATATACCTCACCAACATCTTCCATCGATTGAATCAGATTAGGTTCCGATGCATTGATTGAATCATGATTGGTCGCTTTACAGAGCCGCCTTAAACACACACATCCTTGTACCTTCCTCAGACAGAGAACGCAGCCTCTACCTCCTCCCTGAAAGAGGCTGTTCAGGAGCCACTGTCCAAGTTCACCCCCCGCCCCTCCCCTGCCCTGGCTGGGGCCTGCGACTTCACAGACATCAGGACGCTTCTCCGGGAGTGGGTCACTACCATCTCAGGTAGGTCTGGGGGGGAGCGGTCAATACCATCTCAGGTAGGTGGGGGTGGAGAGTCAATACCATCTCAGGTAGGTGGGGGTGGAGAGTCAATACCATCTCAGGTAGACGCGTGGGTTGGGGGAAGGGGGGGTGAGTCACACTGTTTCAGGTATGTTGATAGAATGTGAGTCAATGTTGTAATTGTAGAAAACATTGGAAGGTTGCTTCTGGCTGTTCTAAACACTGTGTTTCCCCCCTCAGAACCTATGGAGGAGGACATCCTGCAGGTGGTCAAGTACTGTACTGACCTGATAGAGGACAAGGACCTGGAGAAACTGGACCTGGTCATCAAATACATGAAGAGGTATAGAGCCGTGGCCTATACTGCTCTGTCTGCTCTTAAACAGGAAGAAGCTGTGTTAAAGGACACACTGATGGATGGGTGGATTAATTAAAGCAATGTTAAAGGACACACTCATGGATGGATGGATGGATGGATGAAAGCAATGTTAAAGGGCACTCATGAATGGATGGAAGCCATGTTAAAGGACACACTCATGGACGGATGGATGGACGAAAGCAATGTTAAAGGACACACACCTGTGTCAGTCAGGCTAAAGAGCTCAGCTTGTTTCATGTTGTCATCTTCCTCTTACTGTTGTGGTCGTCTGTGCTGCTTTGCAGTGTTTTCTTTTAGTCCATGCTTTTTAGTCTATGCTTTTTTAGTCTATGCTTTTTTAGTCCATGCTTTTGTCCAAAGCGACGTCCAAGGGCAGGATTCCACCCTGCGACTTGTTGGTCTGGAGTCCGACTACTTAACCGCTGAGCTACATCCCTGTTTGTCCCGCAGGCTAATGCAGCAGTCGGAGGAGTCTGTGTGGGGCATGGCCTTCGACTTCATCCTGGACAACGTGCAGGTGGTGGTGCAGCAGAGCTATGGCAGCCTGCTGAAGATCCCTTAGGAGGGGAGAGGAGCGGAGAGGAGAAGAGAGGAGCGGAGAAGAGAGGAGCGGAGAGGAGAAGAGAGGAGCGGAGAGGAGAAGAGAGGAGAGGAGAGGGAGGAACCATGCTTCCTTCTTTATGTCATTTCCAGAAATCGACAAAGCTGAGCGGAGAAAGTGACACATAACCTCTTTACCCTCACCCCCCCCAAACTGTCCTCTTCTACATCATCAGTCTACTTCTCTTAATATCCACCCTGACATGTCAGCCTATCAGCAAGCTGTCATGGTTGCCAAGCGATGAGACAAAAACACCACAGCCTGGTTTGTGTTGGCTTGGTTTTAGGGTTTTTTAAATCCTGACAATTTTGTACATTTTCTTCAGCTAAAAAGTGCCAAACGTTGTGAAAGCATATAAATGAAGTTTTCAAAGCTTCACCTACTTCAAAAGTTTTGTTCATGAACAAAAACTCGTTTATGTAAAGAAGAGTTTATTTGTTTTCTATTGTCGTATTTACGGACTGTTTGCTTTCTTCACCAACGTTTGTTGTCATTTCCTGGAAATGACATACATGGTAATCACGTCTATGGTCAAAGTTCTGTCAAGCCCTTACCAGGCAAGGTTAGACGAGAGGGTTCGATTTGACGAGGAAGCTCCAAGCGATCTAGAAAAAGATCTGTACTTAACCACTGTGTATATCATGGTTTCATTTGGAGTACTGGTGTAATGAATGTAGTTCTAAAGACAAACAGGACATCCTCCATCGTTTGGCTTCACTCTTGTCAGCCATCTCTGTTGTGGTTTCTAACTGTATTAGCTTGCTTTTCCTCGTACCTCCAATGTCTCTTGTAAAGGGCGAGTTGAGGGTTTGTTTTTGGTCAGTCTACATTTCTATCACTGCTGACCTGTGCCTGAAGACCTGAAGCTGTGATATCATTTGTATGTTTTCTAAAAACTTGATAATAAACGAACTCTGAACTAAAAACAGTTAGCCAGTGTGGTGTGAAAATGTTACGTGTTGGTGTATTTGGTGTCGTTGTTGACACTTCATGAAAATGTAGAACATGATGGGAGGAATGTTAAAAACAGACACATTGCTTGCCGGAAGAACATCATTGGTTAAGAAAATACTGCAGTAAGTGGCAAGTGGGGTATTAGAAAAACGTTGCCGCTCCAAAGTATCTGCACCAGCGGGTGGCACTAGTGTGTACTTAGTGGAATGAAAGCTGAGAGCTTCAATGACTCAGAAAGCTTGATATCACTAGCTCCAAATTTAACATGGACATGCATACCAAAAATCTTATTTTCACCCAGAAAACGTATTACATAAAGAAATATAATTCTACGTCAAGTTTGCCAATTGAAGGACTTCCTTGCGTACCGGAAGTCAACGCGACATTTTCGCGGGCGACTTTAGACTACGATATGACGACATGGTGGTTATCGCTAATGCCCCGCCCCTCGCCCAGGCGTCACACCTCTGCGCCGCTGCATCAACAAAGGTTTTCTTTTTCGCACGGACAGCTATCAGAGGAAAAGCAAGGTACAGTGTTATTTACACGAATAAATGTGTCTCTAAAAATCTGGACTTTAACGATCATGAGTTTTCACTCGGACTTTCATGATTTTGTGTGTGATGCCTGAGTGATAGTCTAGACGCGCTTCATGTGACTCGACGTATAGCTAGGCTAGTTAGCTAGCTCTTCGCATTAGACTACACAGTGCTGCTGACTAAGTTACTAGCTAGCAATGACTGGATGCCGTTAGCACCCGTCAACCAAGCGACGTTGGTGTTCAACATGTCACCTCTCTAAATGTTATTACTTCAGTCGTCTCATTGAAAATTATTAAAGCTAACTAAGTTCAAGGTGTCGTTGCTATGGTCACATGTGTCCAGTGTACAGTAGCCGTATAAAGCTAGCCAACTGTCTGGTGGCATGTGCAAGCAATGCGAATTAGATCCTATCGATGTTTTAGCTCCAGGTTGCAAGTGTCGGTTCGTCAGACGGCTTCAGACAGGATTCATCATGGCCAGTCAGTCAATGGAGATCATGGCCAAGGCATTGGAACACCAGGTTCTGCAGTCTGCACGCCTGGTCGAGGAGCAGGTGGACGCAGAACTGAATAAGCTGGAACGAATGGATGACGACGACCTGGAGAAACTGAAGGAGAGAAGACTAGAGGCCTTAAAGAAAGCCCAGAAACAGAAGCAGGTTAGTGGGGGTGAAGGGTGGGACAGGGGTTTTAGGTTACAGGCTGCATTACATCTCTCAACATGCAGTATTGCTAGAGAAAGCACACTGTGGGAATGTTGTACAAACGGATTCAACGACTAAGCGAATGCGCTTTAAAATTCTTGAAAAATCCAGATTGTTTTCCAGATACATTGGTAATCATCGCTGGAACATTCATGCGACTGTTCTTTCTCAAGGAGTGGCTATCTAAAGGACATGGAGAGTACAGGGAGATTCCTAGTGAGAAAGACTTCTTTGCAGAGGTCAAGGATAGCAAGAACACAGTATGTCATTTCTACAAAGATTCCACTTTCAGGTAAGAAAAGCATTCTAGAAACGTTGGGTTCCGGAGTTCTAAAACACGACTATTACAGTCATTCTATTGACTCCCTCTTTACTCATTCCCTGTGACGTTATTCTGTCCTACTCTGTAGATGTAAGATCTTAGACAAGCATCTGGCCATCCTGGCCAAGAAACATCTGGAGACCAAGTTCCTGAAGCTGAACGTGGAGAAGGCTCCGTTTCTGACAGAGAGGCTCCGGATCAAGATGATCCCCACCCTGGCCCTGGTGAAGGACGGGAAGACCAAAGACTACGTGGTGGGCTTCACAGATCTGGGCAACACGGACGAGTTCCCCACAGAGATGCTGGAGTGGAGACTGGGTTGCTCAGACATCATCAACTACAGGTGATGACCTTACCTGCCCAGCCTGGGCAGGACCACGCCAGGCTAACTACCAGGTCTTGCTTGAAGACTCGTCAAACCTGTCTTTGGAGATTAGCTTTTTGGTTTGTTAGTTTTTTCAGATAGGATATTGAAGGAAAAAACAAGTCGATTTTAAAGGAGGATCTGATTTAAGTGTGTTAAACCAGGACAATAGGCAGCACACACAGGGTTCACGCTTATTTGGTGTAACGATCCTGTGCTTGTTCTCTTCCCCAGTGGGAACCTCATGGAACCGCCCACACTGACGCAGAAGTCAGGGACAAAGTTCACCAAGGTAGAGAAGAAGACCATTCGAGGGAGAGGCTATGACTCAGACTCTGATGACGACTAGGAAGACTCCTGTCTTCCCTCCCTCTCTCCTCCTTCCTCTCTCCTCCTCCCTCCCTCTCTCCTCCCTCAGGGCTACTCTGTCACCCACTGACTGACTGGTCAAAATCCCACAGACTGCTGGACTCTTGTTGGGCTTAAACTGACCAACTCCTTGTCCATCTGTTGTTGTTTTTTTAATGTTGTCTGTTATCCCTTTTCTTTTATCTTTAAAGTTATATAACAATGTTGTAGTGTGTGGATTCATTATTGATCATATACATTGAACTTGTTTTTCAAATGTAAACCGTTTTGGTTATAAATTATTGCTGAAACTTCATAATTTTATGTTTTTATCATGTCAAGTTTCCTAAAGCGTGCATCACTTCATGGAAGCGCAATAATCCTCATATCCCTGATGAGTGTCATTTATGAAATTTGGTCTTCGTTTTCATGTCATGATGATGCGACTCTCTGACAAGCCTTACATGACGTTTAGTGTATTAGACTTGGACTCATCTGTTGCCTTTGTTGACTGAATGCACAGGAAGATGCCTGGGGCCTGTACTACAAATCAAGATTTGGAGTTAATGAGGTAACTCCAAGTTCAACCTAGAGGTTTCTGTATTGGGTTGGTAACCTGAAGATACCTTGTAAACGCCCATATCTTGATTTGTAGTACAGGACGCTAGTCATCCAGCTGTTCATGAACAACCAAGTGCCAAGGAAGTTAGCTGCGGTCCTGATATGCCCTCCTTCCCTCCATTCATAGTAGCACAGGTTGAGAGTTTTTACAGCAAATGCGTGCTTTATCTTAATAAAGAAAACTGGTTATCACTCCGTTCATGCAGCAGTATGTTCACTATTGTGTAATTTAGCTTCAAAGTGACTTCTGTCTAAAACCAATGCAGCGTCAAGGTCTTTGTCTGCAGTGCCCTCTACGCAAACAATTCAATTTCAATGCAACAAAAGTTTTGTCAATCAAAGAAACGTACAACCGTCATGTAAGCCATAAAGTACATTAATCATACGTACAAGGCCTTACTATGGTAACACACAAACACATTTTAGGGTTTTTAATCAAACAGAAAAACATGTCTCCATTGTGTCTTAAGGAGAGCCAATGTAAGGGTGGGGGTGTGAGGTACTGGGAGGGGGGGTGGGGGTGTGAGGTGTTGGGAGGGGGGGGCGCTAAGACTCCAGGGCTTTGGGATCCGTAGATTTGAGGAGACGTCGTACTATCAGCTCTCCCTTGCTGTTGAGGTACGAGTCAGCCACATCCTCCTCAGAAGGAAGGCCATAAGGTAGCTTCAAAGGCTGGATCCTGCACAGGAAAGAGAAGGAGGGTCATAATAACAACAATGTTTCCTCACAACAACTAAACAGGATGCAGATGAGACTTGTTATTTCTCATTAGACTCTTTAGATGTGTGCTGCACTTTTACCTGACTAGATGCTTCACAAATTTCAGTTGGTTGTTGACTGAGGGAATGTTCTTGTGGATAACAGGATTGTGTGCCTGAATGTAGGACAGGGAAAGGAACAATTGCTGAGCAAATAAGCAAGAGAATGAATGTATATATTATCTCATGATGGCAGCAGTACAACTATGACTGGAATGGGTTTGTATTTGCATTTATACATCTTATCTGTGAGTCATATAGCTGATTTGTCTGTTAACGTCTATTAACAAACGTACAACTACTGTTCCTTAGATTCCCATCCCTAGCACACACAAGACTTGTGTTTACCTTCTCCAAGCCTAGAGTTTTGATCAGCGTCTTCTCCCAGTACGGCCGCCGCATGGTGCTCTTCACCCGGGTGACAATGTGAAGTTTATGAGGCTGCTCAGGGTCTCCTCCAAACTTATCATGCTGCTTCGATCTCTCTTCCAGAACCTGCAGGGAAAGTAAGACATTTAGACTGCGAGAGAATGGACCAACTGCGGAAGATATTCAATTGAAAATATTTGTCGAATTGCTTGCTTCGCTACTTAACCGTTTCTTACCTCTGGTGGGACCCGCGATTTAGTGAACCGACTGCGGCATGAGATAGCCCATGGGAACGACGGGGCTTCGGTTAAGGTCTGCAACGATCAACAGTGACAGACAGCGTCAGGGCGAAGGAACGAACATACCAATCCCAAACGATCGCATAAACAGTACGTATCTCTAAAAAGTAGATATACAACAATCTTACCTTTATTGACCGTGGGAAATTCAAGTAAAGTGCTCGAAAACTCATTTTCACTTGTGTTGATTTTTTTCGCTATGCCGAGCCACCTTGTGAGAAACTTGCAGACAGGCCAAGGTTACTGTAAAAGTAAACTCGTGTGCGGACGGCACTGAGTTCAATATAACATAGCTCCAGGATAAGAATGCTTTATAATTCTCACATGTTTACACAAACTACTATTTGTCCAAAAATCTATGCACAGGTTAGAAATCGCATGAACGTTATTCACGTTTTCGTTGTGACATTTAAACGGAAGCAGAAAGGAGTTACATATCTAAAGGTCCTAAAGGAATCTATTATGGACTATTATAGTTCCTATCATTGTGAAAATTGTAACTTTATTAATAATTCACTGCTGTGCATGTAATTTTAATAATTATAGTATTTTTCAGTTTTAAAATATATGTTCTTTATTAGATATGCCTAATTCGTCAAGCAACTACATCACGTCATTCCGCTTGGTAGGTTGTTTCTCCGGGGAGTTATTATTGCGCAGCACCTTGTAGCTCTGCTATGTGTATCGCAGGACATTTTTAGATGATTCAATTCTGCCAAGTTATTACTTTAAGAGAAAATCTGAAAGCACATACTTTTAATTTTACACATGAAGTGTGACTGGTGTGTGTGTGTGCATTTTTCCGAAGCAAATAGAAGAGGATTTATAGTACCCATTTGTTCTTAACTTGACTGAGTGTTGACAATTCCACACTTGTATCATGACTCAAAATCACGTTACCGGAATGGAGACCTCGGCTATCTCCGTCCTAAAGCGGGCAGTTGAACTGGATCATGGCTCGCGCTTCCAGGAGTCCCTAATATGTTACCAAGAAGGGATCCAGTTGCTTATAGACGTTCTAAAAGGTAGGGTAGTCCTATACACGTGCACACACTTGAGAGAAAGAGACTACGAGATGTATGGGGCTTGAATAATCTTTAACATCTGTAAACAGCTGTTAAAGATGACTCCAAGAAGCTCCACTACAGGGAAAAGATCAAGGGCTACATGGACAGAGCAGAGCAGATCAAGGTCCATGTTAACCAGCTGAAAGAAGGTGAGCAATCCTCTAAATATAATCTGTTATCAGCAATTAGTTTGTCATAAATGAGCTGTCATGGTACTGTAAAAGATCATGTTGACACGTGATCTTCAGTCACAACCACATCTCTTTCTCTCGGTCTCCTTTCACTCTCTCTCTCTCTCTCTCTCTCTCTCTCTCTCACTGTCTATCTCTTTTTTGCTCTGTCTGCAGAGGGGAAATATCATGAGCAGATCAGGATAGCAGAAAACTCCACAGGCTACAGCTATGAGGTTCTGTTCAAGCCTTATATCAGTGAGGGTCTCACTGAGGTCTGGGTGGAGGACCCTTACATAAGGCACATCCACCAGGTGACTGCCAGTGCACATCATTACAAACACATACACCAGGAAATATAGAACACCAAACCAGTCACTAGACAGTCTATGGCATCTGTTGTGTTGGTCCATTCAGATCTGGGTGTTTATAATGAGCTTGTGTTACAGGCATGTATATCCAAATGTTGGTGCGGTTAGGAAATCGATCGTGACTCATTTGATTTCCTCTAGTTGTACAACTTCCTGCGTTTCTGTGAGATGTTGCTGAAAGCTTCCTGTGGCGTGAGGAACATCCACCTCCTGACTTCACAGGACGAGGTAGGACGACGTCTCCTTTGTCTCCGCTGTCCCAGACGCAGATGAATCACCAGCCAACATTTTTAACGAAACACAATTGCTTTCACCTTGCTAGGTCCCTTATGTAAACACTAGCTGTCCTTTCATCCTCCAGTTTACAAGTTCAAGTTCAAGTTGTGCTTTATTGTCATTCCGCTACATGCGGGTGCATACAGTGGAACGAAATGTCGTGCCTCACAGAGCCACGGTGCTACATAAGTACAGACATTCAACAGTACAGTCTAACAGCAAACAATTTAAAATAAATATAACAATTTCCTATACATAAACTAAACAGGATACAAACTATACAAACTGTACGAATACTTACCGATGTGCATGTGCATAGAGTATTGTATTTACAGTCTTGTCACGATCTGTCTGTGATGACGTCCGGCTATTTGAGTGTCTGTATGTGGTTGCGTGACTTGGTCTGGGTCTCCTGTCCTGCAGGATAGTTCCTCTCAGCAGGCAGGAGCGCTGGTGGAGCTGAGACAGAGTCTGCAGGCTCACGGGGTGTGTCTGGACCTCAAGTACTCTTCCTCCATCCATGACAGGGAGATCAGGTACAGTCAGACCACATAGATGAGTACCAGAGTGTCTATTCATACGTTAAAAAGCCAAATGTATTTCATCAAAAATTATTTAAGGAATTAATTCTGTCATCCTAGGATTGCAGGCATATTGCTATATTCAGTGACAGTGATGTTTGTGTGGTGGGATTTAGTTGGGTTTTGCCTAGTGCAAGGATTGTTTACAGGAATGTGCAACGTTACGATCTTCCTAGGTTTGACAACGGTTGGATTATCAAGATAGGAAGAGGACTGGATTACTTCAAAAAACCAAAAGTAAGATGACAAGCTAGCACAACGATAACTAATACACCTTCCAGTCTGACACACATACGTAAACGCTCATGCACACATACCCAAACACACACACACACACACACACACACTAAGCTCTTGTTGTTTTGCGTTGTCCTATTGTGGATGTCTCTCCAGGGACGGTTCTCTATCGGCTACTGCGACTATGACCTGAGAGAGTGCCAGGAGACGTCAGTGGACATCTTCCACAGCAAGCACACCAAGACACTATGAGGCCCAGAGAAGGAATCCCATCTCTCATACGTAGTCCACTGTCATCTCTTACAATGTCGCCACATCCCTCCATTGCGTTGCTTTCACTAATAGCAGTATATAAGTACAAAACTTGCCTCAAAAGTGCCTTATTATGTGTGTATCAACCTAGAGCTCAAGAAGCGCAGCAACAGCTTGACAGTTATGTTCATCATCCTGCTTTAAAGGGGCATACAGCTCTTGCAGTTTTTCAGAGTGATTTTATTTTGGGGGGTTGAAACTTTTTCACATGTTGGACATTAATAGCGGGTCTTGTTTGTGTGTATGTGTGTTTTAATGGGGTGTGGGTCTGTGACTTGACTTCATGATTTAATTTAAGGGACACTGTTTGGACCTTAGGGTTGTATGGTTTAAACAAACGATGCTTCAATTTATAGAAAAGCAAACCGTTTTGTACATGTATTTTATACTAAACGCTTACAAGAGTAAGCTATATTGAGACATACAACAGTTTTTATATAAGAAATAAATCCTGAACAAAAAGGACCAGGAAAATGGCTTAATAAACTACATCTCCATCTGGTGGACGTCGATATGCGTACATTTTGCGATGAATAAATCCATCAGACTTACCGAATAAAACGTCTACAGATAACAAGAATGTGATGGAGAGACGATATAGATTTTACTGACGATTTTGGTCAAGATAAATCGTGTATTACGTTTTAATGATGTAGCTCTACCGCTTGGAGGTCCATCTGTTCTGCAAACACGGGATTGAGGACAGTAGGGGGTCGCGCGCACATTCCCACCGACAGTTACGTAGTTTGTATACCTGCAGAGATTCACACATTACCTCAACCTTTCCAGGTACTCTTCGGATTCCTCGTATTCTCTTTACGTAAGTAGTCAATGCAACTTGATATTCTACTGATTGATGCAGATTGTAAGTAGGTTACTTGAAAAACATGTCACTCGATGATTTAGGTAATTTTTTTTAACGAATATCCGCAGTCTAGTATGAGTTTAGTGGACAGATGTGGCCCACATATGTCAAGGTAAATAGGCTCTGTCGCCCGTATCTAAATTTAGATTCAAATTTAAAGTTGGCCTCATTCATTTTCTGACCAATCTATTGATAACTTGTGCGCGAACATCTGTGCGCGTGTGTGGTGTAGTCGCGCAATCTCTCTTCATTTGGAAATGTTTTTTTTCTGTGAAACGTAGCGAACCGTGCGTAGATCGGTTTTGATTGCATCTACGTGACCTTAATCTAGCCGACCTAATATGTACATTGATGGCTTTTGGAGGACGAATTAAAAATAAATAATGCATTCAAAATCCAAAGGTGAACACCACAAACTATAGAATCGAAGTGTCGATTATGTAATTCCGTTTTAACATTTATGTGTGTTCATAAAGTATGTAAACATAGTTAATACTGTCAGTTAATGCCGTTGGAAAACAGACGATCGATTGTCTGCTTGATGTTGGATCGCCATAGCCTCCAGTTGAAGGATGTATAGGAAAGGAGTAATTTTATGGATCAAAAATCTATCGGACTATATTTCAATCAAATATAACAGTCTACATTGCAACTATGGTGAAGACCATAACCATATAGAAGTCGGTCAAAGATCAAAACATTGTAGAAGAGAGAATTTAATTAACTAGCATGTTAACACTTGCTGTAGGCGTGTGTGTGTGGATGTCGCCTTTTGGAATCGATCCAGATTCCACAGCTGAGTTTGAATCCCGTTGATAGAAGAGTCAAGGATTTATAGCTGAGCCCAGAGTCAAAAAGTATTTCTAGGACAAATCTGTTCAACGCTTGTGCGGTCTTAACATCGTGTATACCCCCTTGGTCCAAAGAATAAAAAATGACCCACCTTCACCAACCCCGTAAAATAGAGCAGGTGAATAGAATTTTGAACCCCGAATCTATTTTGTATGAAGAAACAACCAGTCATTCATCGCGAAACTTTGTGAATCTGTCTGTTTTATCTTTAAAAAGAGCAGAAAGATTGTATTTTATCAGTGGACAAGCATTCATTTTATTATTACAGCTCATCTGTCATATCTGTTTTCTTCACTAAAGTAGAGGTGCATATTTTTCAGATACCTCATCTTCTAAATCACTGGTCTCTTGTTCCTTCTGGACATTTGAAAACATCAGATCAACGACCTGTAGATCTAAGATGTGAGACTCTGACCCTGTTAGGCGCTGAAATGTGCAGTCATGGTTAAAGCAAAGAATCCTGGGGCTGCTGTCACCTGCAGGACCTTCAAAGCCACTGAGTGCGTTCCCCATTAGGAAACAAATCTTTGAAGACATTTTGGTTTGTCTGAAATTGAATTGAGTTGGTCTGAATTTTGGGGGGCGGTGAACTTGAGTCATGTATGGGATCATGGAGGGGAGATGCAGCACATCAAACAGAAAATGTTGTTTAGTTTGAGTTCAGTCAGTAGCTCATATAATCTAAATGTCTTAGTGTGTGTGTGTGTGTGTGTGTACGTTTGTGTGGATCTTCGCTGATTGTCATGGAGTGTATAATGGTTTTATAACTGCTGGGTCTTTGTACCCTAGTAGCGTGCAGCATTCACAAGGGTTAAGGGTTAAGCCAATTGTACAGATGCAGGAAAGAATGTCTGTCCTTTGAGAAGGATAACACTATTAATATATCCATAATGTTTCGACCAAAGTGCTTTAACGTCCCAGGTAGATTGGGTTTTTATGCAAAACCAATACGAGTAAATTACGCATCGACATGCAAATCGAGCTTGAATCGGAAGTTACAGGTGCCGCCATATACCACAGGCATCCCACCAAACTTACTGCCGTCAGGTACACCTGTAGAAGTGTATTCCACACGTATTGTTGAGGATTGTCATGTGAAATGACGTTAGAACTCTCGAAAAAAGAGGGAGCTCGAAAGTAAAAATAGAATATTTACGGGAGTGAAAAGCGTCAAGCCTTCCCCAACGTTATCCATATATGTTTGTGCACGCCTACACACAAAAACACACAAACACCGGCACACGCATTTTAATAGAAAATATTTTCCTGACACACATGCGCACGGATATACGAATACACTCAGTATGAATTACACTTATGCGCTGTTTTCCTTTGTTTCTCATTTCCTTAGTAATCCCAACTACAGCCCAGAGCACAGTGGGTTAGCAGCGTTGCTAACGTGTTAATGACTCCGTCAGATGGGCGGCCTGTCCTCTTTCCAAGTGGAGCTTTATATATTTTTTCCCTCTCATTTCTGGCCCTAAAAATCAGGTTAGCGTTTCATAAGGAGCTTAGTGCAGTGGGCCACAGTGTGCTACTAATGTAATAGAGTCTGTGTCTGCTCTCTCTCTCTCTCTCTCTCTCTCTCTCTCTCTCTCTCTCTCTTTCCCTCTCTCTCTCTCTCCCTCCCTCCCTCCCTTCCCCCACACTCCACACTCACTGTGTTGGTATTCTTTCTCTCTCCTTGGTCTACTCTCTTTTTCCTCTCTTTTCTGTCCCCGGCATTTGTAGTGACCTTCTCGCTGCTCTCCTCTCTTACTTTGTCCTTCCATCTATTCATCTCTTTCTCTCTTTCCCCATCTCTCCCTCGGTGAATCTGCAGATGTGTAGGAGGACAGAAGCCTGGGGGTTTAGACAGGACAGAGCCCTGGTGAACAGGGGACACGGCACAGTGAGGCAACGGAGGGGAGGAGCCAGTGAGGAAAGAGGAGAAAGTGAGGGAGAGGGAAGAGGAGGAGAGAGAGAGGAGGAGGAAAGAGAGAGGAAAGAGGAGAAAGAGAGGGAGAGGGAAGAGGAGGAGAGAGAGAGGAAAGAGGAGAAAGTGAGGGAGAGGGAAGAGGAGGAGAGAGAGAGGAGGAGGAGAGAGAGAGGAAAGAGGAGAAAGTGAGGGAGAGGGTAGAGGAGGAGAGAGAGAGGAGGAAAGAGAGAGGAAAGAGGAGAAAGAGAGGGAGAGGGAAGAGGAGGAGCGAGAGAGGAAAGAGGAGAAAGTGAGGGAGAGGGAAGAGGAGGAGAGAGAGAGGAGGAGGAAAGAGAGAGGAAAGAGGAGAAAGAGAGGGAGGGGGAAGAGGAGGAGAGAGAGAGGAAAGAGGAGAAAGTGAGGGAGAGGGAAGAGGAGGAGAGAGAGTGGAAGAGGAGGAGGAGAGAGAGATTGGCAGGAGGAAGAGAGAGAGAGAGCTACTTTTTGGCACCTGGTAAGTGAACATATTTCCAGACAGGAGATCTTATTTGAACACAAAGCTTGTTTGTGTGTGAGAGAGATCTTATGTATACATTCTATGTCTGGTAGTTTGTAGCACAATTTGTGTTATTTTCTTCTTTTGTTTTATCAAACGTCAAATAGATTCAGTGGTGCTGTGACGTTGGAAGTTTTAATCTGTGGTTGCGGATTATGGCGCTGTGAAATCTTCCATGGATCTGTACGCAATGTCAATAATCCAGGGGATAATCTTCTGTTTCTGTTGGTGCTGTTGTTTGAGTTGTTTTCCTGCAAAGTCTAAAACCAAGGAAACTGACAGGTTACTGTAAGCATTTCTCTCTAGGCTTCACGCTAGGTAGCCCCATCTAAAGATGAGTTTTACAGTAACATGGCAAATTCATGTAGCATATCTTATAGGGAGAAACACACCCGATTTTAACAGGGCAGTCTGCTATCATGCAATCTCTCTCAGTCAACACAATGAAGTTTCCGTTTAAAAAAGGACAGAATGTGGCTGCTTGGAGAGGAGTGGTCTGGACTTTGCATGTTTCCTTCAGCACTGATACAACGCTGTGTATGTGTTATCTCTGGCTAGCTATCAGCTCTTAGACACCACCAGGCCAGGTGTCTTCACTACACTGTCTAGAGAAGGCCCAGCCCATGCACGATAACGCCAGTAAACCTTTGTACTCGAGCGGAGCGGTTGAGCGTCACGTCAAGCAGCGTTGAAGATTGCTGATCCTAAACTGGTGCGAGAGTCTCCACTCTGAAATTTGAAGGCAGACGCCAAGCTCCGTTTTTCTTTATCTCTGCAGTGTTTAATAGAAACAATGGATTCTGTCATGGGAGACACAGAGGACATCTCTGAAGAGCTTGAGGGTGAGATTCTCTGGTAAAGGTGTATACTTACTGCTTAGTACTCAGAGTAGTATCTTCTATTGTAGGATCGTAGCATTTACAACTGCGCTACGTTTACCGGTATTTGCATTCAATTAAGTTATAATCAACAGTTATACAATGTTATATTATGCTGAAGTGAATGCGTCAGTACCAGTGTAAACATGGCGTTGATGTCTGCTTCTGTGACTGACCTCGTTATGAATGACAGCTTGGGGTCATGTGATCTGCTCTGACCCAGGTGTCTCTGTGACAGGGAAGAGAAAGTCAAAGATGAAGAGTTTTAAGTTGCGTCTATTTGGGAAAAAGAGAAAGGAAGAGGAAGGAGAGAGGAAACTGAGCCACTCAGCCAGTAACATTGAGGGAGACGGGCTGGGGTCTGAAGAGGATCTGGTGTAAGTCTGCGATGAATTTCTGAATGAAAATATAGACATCCTCTTTTTCCATCCTTCCTCTGACATTTGTTTTTTCCTTCCATCCTCAGGTCTACCCAGGGGACTCTGGGATCACGAGCCCTGTCGCATGACAGCATCTTCGTGCCAGACCAAGTTTCTCCTGGACAAGAGCCCCCCAGGGTTCTCTCCCAGGAGAACGTTCACAGCAAGATCAAAGCTCTGCAGGTACGCTCAGATTCCACCAAGACCCTGAAGTTCAGAACTAATCAGATCGCCTTCACTTCCTTCTACCATACTCTGACACTATGTGTACTACAATAAATCCTACATGCCCGTGTAAATATTGCAACTCTCTATCTACCTCAGATTCTGTGTAATAGTGAAATAGATTAGAGGTGGATTGCGAAAGGAACCAACAAATAAGACGTATTATTTGTCGTATCTCACACATATTCGTGTCCGTCCACATTTGCAACTGTCTTTGTTTCTAACGGGACAGGAGAAACTCCATCTGCAGAACATGCGACTGGGCCCACCCCCTCTGGTTGTACCAATCAAACGTCAGGAGGACCTGGGGGGCAGCTCAGAGGATGATGGCCTGCCCCACAGCCCCTCTGAGACCTGTCAGGGCGACGCAGCATCCCGGGTAGGCTCATACAAGGTCAGCTTGAAATACAGTACAGCCTAGCATAGCCTTGAATAGCCTAGCCTATCGTTGAATAGCCTAGCCTTGCCTATCTTTGCATAGCCAAACCTAGCCCTGCATAGCCTAGCCTATCCTTACTTAGCCTAGCCTGGTGTTGTATATTGTTCCAGCACACCACAAAGTTCATCCCAGCCACGTTGGAAGGAAGAGCAGGTACACTGTTTCAGGTCAGTTTGTGCGTGAGGTATAAAGCATGAAAATTTTCATCAGCTCTTTCACGTTTCTTCCAGGCTTTTTCCCAGTCATCATCACGCCCTCTCTCCCCCATAGCCAAACCCCCACCCACACACTCCATGCCCCTCCATTCTGCCCCCCAATCCGTGGTCTCTTCCGTTACCGAGCCCTCTACAGTGGACTTCAGCAGCCCAGCACAGTTCACCCCCTGCTTGGATAACTCTGCAGCACGCCACCGGATGTCCATCAAACCCAGGAACCAGAGGGCCAGTGCCAAGACCAGGAGGCTGACCAAGGTGAGGGCTAAATGGGCAAGTGCACGCCACATCACTCCCTGGTTGCCACTGTGCACTCACACATTCGCAACCTCATGTCCACAGATGTGTGTGGGTACTCATAATACTTCTATGCAACAGCAGTTAGAATAGGTACCTGTACATAATACCAAGACTCATTTGAGTTTTTGTGTTTTCTTCTTCTCTTCTCCTTTCGTTTTTTCCAGAATGAGCCCAGACAACGCTCTGAGAGTTTTAACAATTTTGAACGCCCCTTGTCTGAGAAAGAGGAAGAGGTAGGGATAGCTGTTGCCAAGGAGAGGACTCGTATACGATCCTTCTCTACCCAAGTCATCGGAGCCAGGAGTACAGGGTTGACAACCTCCACAACCCCCCCAGGATCACCTCTAAAGACCCCTGAGTTAACCCTTCTTCGATCTGACCCTCTGAAGATCCCCAGGTCCTCCAGCCCTACTCTTCATCTTTCCCACCGGGGCTCCCCACAGAAGCCCACCCTCCCTGGGGTCTCCTCTCATGGTCCTGTGACCACCCAGCCACCTCAGAAACCTGTGGAGCCACTGACAGGCAAACAGCCTCAGCCCTTATGTGCTCAATCTAAGCCAGAACAAGAGAGGAAAGAAGGGGCCAGAACCACGCCATCTAGTCAGGCCTTGACAGCTACCTTAGGGGAGCTCAGGGCCTCTGCTCCATCTCCAGCCAGGAGGCATCCTGAGAGCTCTGAGAGTCCCATCAACCCAAAGACCCTGACAGGATCTGACAGGCCTTCCGCCAGCCTCTCAGCTGTGGAGGCTCTCAAGACCTCTCTGAGAAGAGGCTCACAGGAAGCGGCTAGCCCAGGAGAGGCTGGTAATAGCGGCTCTCCGGTCTCTGTCAGCCAGGAGGATCTGGGGCAGCCAGAGGCAGGGTTGAGGAAAGTTACTTCTGGCCCAGGTACTGGCTCGGGGTCCTTCAAGTTCACCATCAACTCCTCCAGGGTGGAACAAGGGAGATCCAAGACTGGCAGTTTATTGGGACTGATGGACCCAGCTGGGGCAGGGCTGAGGAAGGAGGATAGGGAACGGGAAGCAGAAATGAGAGTGAATCTCTCAAACCTGAGTGGGCAGGAGCAGCGAGCAGGGAAGCAGGAAGGGCTCAAACTGAGAGAACAGCCTCCTGATCCACTCCCTGGAAAAGGGGACAAAGTCACAGTCATAACAGCTAGACAGGGAGATCCCAAACCTGGCGTTCCTTCTCAAAACCCTGTCACACCATTGGACAGAAGGGAGATTCTTAGAAAGGACCAATCCGAATCACCGTTACCTCAGGTCGCTGCCATGGATACCGGGCTGATGGAGGGGGAGGAGGTGGAGAGTCACGAGGGCGTGGAAGAGGCCATGGAAGCTAAGGAAGAGGAGGTGGGGAAAGAAGAAGAGACAAAAGCAGCGTTTGGCATCAAACTTCGCACCACCTCCCTGTCTCTCAAGTACCGGACAGAAGCAAGAGCTGCTGAGGTTTCCGAACCCAAGGTCAGGTGGAACAGTGTTGAGGGGGTTGGGACTCCTCTTGCTCCCCCCAGCTCCAAGCCCCTGGTGGTAGACAAAGGAAGTGACCAGGAGCACCTCTCATCCAAGAAGCCCCTTTGCAACACTTCCAAAACTCCTGCAGCCACACTGAATGCTCGGACCGGGTCTTTCAGACAACCAGGTATGTGCTCTCTGGTTCACGCACACACACACACACACACACACACACACACACACACACGCGCACGCACACACACGCGCACGCACGCACACACACACACACACACACCACACACTCCTAGTTTCTCCTGGATCTACACTTGTTTATTGGTCACGTTTCCAAGCTGATCTCATTGAGGCCTATTTACTAAACCAAAAAAAGTTGTCTAGCTTTAAATATCAGAACTGTGAGTTCAAAAAACTGTGAGTTATATTCTGATATAGGTCAAGGTTGGACCTTGTACCAATATACACAAATACATTTGTACATGGCTCTGTAATCTCACGTTTATCAGGGCTGGTCCCTGAGAAGGGATATAGACTGAACAACCATGAACGTGTGAAAGATAAAGCTTCGTAAACAACTATGTCCACCTACCATCTACCATAAAACGTATTATAGAATATGTCACAGGGCTGAGTTCTGTTCACCTGTCGCCTTTTTTAGATCCTGCAGCTTCAGCTAATCCGGCTCCGACTCTCAAAGATGTTCATGTCGTGTCTTCGGCTGCAAGTCCCCCTGCAGAGGCTTTGAGCCATGCCTCTGGCTCTAAGGAGACACAAGCCTCCCCTGCCGCCCCCCACTCCGATCCGCAAGCAGCGGCCCCCGAGGTGTCCTGGATGAGCTTTGCCATGGAGAAAACCAGGAATCTTCAGCAGCTCTTTACTAGCAGGCTGCCCAGAGAGTTCCCTGGCATGCAACAGGCTGGTCCACAACCACAGGCACAGACCCAGCCCCAGACCCAAGCCCAGACCCAAGCCCAGACCCAGGCCCAGGCCCAGACTCAGGCCCAGACCCAGGCCCGGGCCCAGGCCCAAACTCAGGCCCAGGCCCAGACCCAGGCCCGGGCCCAGGCCCAGACCCAGACCCGGGCACAGACCCAGCCACAGATACAAGGCCAGACACAGGTCTTTAGTCAAGCCAAGACTCTAACCATGATACAATCCCAGACACAGAAGGAGACGCAACCACAAGGGAATACATCACAGCCCCCCTCCACTAAACAGCTGCCACCAGAGATCAGAACAGCAGCTGAATCATTGCCCACAGGTCAACAACAGGCTGCCAAACTAGCACAAACCCCTGGTATAACACAACCACAGACTCCAGGACAGCCGAAGGCAGCAACACAAGCCACAAAACAGCCAGACGCTGCTAAACTACCACAGCCAGAGAGCATGATCCATACTGCAAAGCAAACCTCACAACCAGACATACCTCAAACGATGGCCCAGTTCTCTCCACGTGTTTCTCAAACCCCCCAGCAGCCCAATTTACGGACCACCCAGCCCTTCCTGCGCTCGCTTCCACAGGCACGAGGAGGGAGTGCCTCCCAGGCTTCCCCATGGTCTCCCCTCTCCTCCAGCCCCAGGTCCACCCCTAGCCAACCCGCCTGGAGTTCCCGAGGTCTTCACTCCAGCCCTCAGTCCAAGGCCACAATCCTACCACAGGTCTCAACTGCAGCCCCAGTATCAGCACCAGTCTCAGCCCCAGCCCCAACCATAGTTCCAGCCTCAGCCACAGCACAAGCTTCAGCTTCGATCCCATCCCAAGCCTCAGCCCCAGGTTTGGGGAGGGGTGAGAGACCGGGAAGCCTCCAGAAGAGAACAGATGGGACAACAGAGTCAGAGAAGTGTGCGATGAGAACAGGAACATTAGGACAGAGAACCGCAGCTTTTCAAGGCAAAATCTCAGACGTGACCCCCTCTGTTGAGGCTAAGGTACTTCCACCTTCCCTTTCACACCTCCATCACACTCAAAACAACCAGTGTTCCTTGGTGTTCCCAGCCCAGTCACTTCCCTCTTCCACTCCTCTCCCTGCAGGTGGAGCTCAGGAAGACAGCCCTGGAATCGACCGCCATATCCAAGATTGTAACTGGGCCCGAGACAAGACCAGGTGTGTAGACTTGCAGGGATGGGACTGAGTGGGTGTTTGTGCTGTTTGTAGGCTTATGGGATCAAATGTTTGTGTTTTTGTGTGTGATTGTATTGCTGTGTAACTGGTACACAGTAAAACTTTATATGAATACACTGGAATGGTCTTATTTTTTATTAGAATCAAGTCCCTCCAGAGTCCCAGGGAGGCTAACAGACAAAGAAGACAAGTTCATGCGAAAGAACATACCTTCCTGTTCACCTTCGTCCTCCCCTACATCCTCATCACCCCTGCAGAACATATCCAATAGTGGGCAGCCATCTTGGATGGAGCTGGCTAAGAGGAAGTCTATGGCCTGGAGTGACAAGACCATGGACTAGGAGAGAGCGAGAGAGAGACAAGCGCAACAGCAAAGAAACAGAGGCGTTATGACAATGGAGACAATGGAACGATGGCTCTGAATTGTCTGGGTTAGCAATATAATATTAAAGTGTTGCAATACAATGTAAACATTTTTACTCCTGACATGCTACATGTATGAGTGCAGGATGGAGAATGGAATCTCAAATCCAGCGCTGTCTTTGTGTCAGTCTGTTTCTCAGGGTTATAACCATGCTCAGATTTAGCCTGTTTATGTTAAAGTGAATATATTGTTATAATATTCGTATAATATTTTTCAAGAATAATATAATATGAAACATAAATCATTATGAATATTTAAGGTTTATATAAATAGATGTACTTGTTTAACAGGGTTTTGATGATTTATGGAAAAGTTCTGATTTGCCTGGAAATTCTTCGGATAGTAACGGTGTGCTCTAGGTCATTGTTGCTGAACAAGTATCTGAATAATTTAACTGTTCACTGAATTGTTCAATAAGAATCTTCAAAAATAAACGAGCTAACTTGACTTTTAATTGCAACATCGTTATTTTTTTGTAAACTAAATTCTTGGGAAAAGAACGCATGTCTAGCTGTCAATGCAGAAAAAGCTTTAAACAAAATATGCCTCTGCTTTATGCTGGACTCTTTCCTATGAAGAATATGTGGTTGTTTGTAGAGTCCTTTATCAGCACAGTGCAGGAGTGGAGAGATCAAGAATCTAGACTTTCGCACTGGAATGCTGTAAAGCCGTAACCATGTTATGGTCATTAGCTTTGTCCAAGTTTACTAACAGGAACTCTTTCATATGGTATTTGCCAAACACTGTTTTTTATTAACAATGTGCAGTGGTGCCAAGCTCCAGAATCATTGCCAGCTGGGCTAGGCGATATATTGAATGTTAGCGATAATATTGCAATCATTTTTTTATTAAGGCGAGGGTTTGTACAGGATGAGGGTTTGATAACATATTTTGTACTTTGTAACAATAGCTGTTCTATTTGTATATAATTATATATGTATTGTATACATATATACATGTTAGCCCGCAATGCATGCGGGCGAGAGAAAGTAAGCGTAGGTCACTGAAGTGGTGAAGGAGAAGTAGATTACATAAGAACGACAAGGTCAATTACACACGTTATACAAAGAAGGAGAAAGCTAATACGAGCCTGACATAAGGGGCACAGACAATATTTGAACAAATTAATCAAAAATATATTCTGTGCGCGGTAAAAGAATATTCACACATCATTTTGAGTCATTCGGTAATCCATCGTTACCGTCAATTGCTGAATAGTGTTCTTGGCGCTCCACATGGGGGCGCTGTCATTTATATCCGTCGCTCTCATATGCTAGTTACGAAAGCTGCAGCTGTGACTCAAACACGTGAGGAAGTAAACAGACTCAGAAGTTTGGGGGCTGCAGCCACGATCGACAGTAGTTTGATGCCGTCCCATTATTTTTCGCTGGCATTGTTTGCCGCGTCCTTGTGCCTGTGTGAAAACTACACACTGAGAAATTCCGTGTCTTGGGCTGTCACCTCCAACGATGTGGTCGTGGAGGGAGAACTGGACGCCGTATCCGAGGAAGAGGTCGCCCCTGCCTTGCTAGTAGATAACGCCGGGTTATGGAAGCAAGCATACCCGCCGTCGGTGTTACGAGACGGCGGAGAGAACTCTAAAGAAACGGTCGAAAACAAGGATGCAGCTCCCGTGTCTTCCGCCTCCAGGGTATTTTCATACCGAATGGAGGAGGTGAAAGTACCCTCTAGCAACCCCTCTCCTCCCCCGCACCAGGAGACGGCGAGGACTGCAAGATACATGGCCCACTATAGCGATTGGGGACATCTTTCCACTATATCCACGCAGGACAAGGTAAAATATTGTAGCACTATCTTGCGCTGTAATATTTAAGACATACATCCCTTGAAACGTCTTATCTCTTCTTCACAGATTAAAGGCCTTCCGTTCGGAAACATATTTTCTGTCAGTGATGGGCCAATGGACAACAGCACAGGGGTCATCTACTTCTACGTAACTCCAATGGACTACACCGTGGCAGACTTGAGGAACTTCCCTTATGCATCACTCACATTTTCAGAGGCTGAGGGAGACTTCTGCAGGTTGTGATCCTGTAACCGTGTGTGTGTGCGTGCGTGCGTGCGTGCGTGCGTGAGAGAGAGAGTGGTGTGTGTGTGAAGGGTACTTATGTTGACCCTGAGTTGTGTGTTCCAGGAATATGGTGTACGACCCTGAAGATCCCAGATGTGCCAGACTCACTCTCACAGGAAAGATGGTGGATGTTGGCCAAGACGAGCTGGAGTTTGCTCAGGAGGCAATGTTTTCTAGGTAAGGGCTACTTGTTAAATGCTGTCTGATTCTTTAAAAGGTCAATTTAAAAAACTTATTTTGCTGCCTTTAAAGTAAAATGTTTAAAAAAATCCTTCTGACAAATATTTATGTAAGAAAGAAGTTGTATGCTATAAATGGAAAAAAATACATTGATTTAGAAGCTCTTGTATTCTCCCTTATTGGGAACAATTCTCAGACATGAATATAGTTCTTGTCTTTGGATAAAAAATGTTTTTTTTGGGGTGTGGTAATGGTCTCCTTGACTCCTGGGTTAGGGTCTGCAGAGACAGATCTGAATCTCAGTCTAAACAGCTTGTTGTAGTTCTGATTTCACTGCGTCTTTATCCGCTGTCTTCATCTGCCTCTAGACACCCAGTAATGAAGAAATGGCCCCCAGGACACAAGTGGTTCTTCATGAAACTTCAGATCACTCAGGTCTGGCTCCAGGATTGGATAGGTGGGGTGTCACTCATCCCCCTGGAGGAATACTTTAAAGCCACACCGTACTGAAGGCCTGTCCACAGTGTGCCCCAACGCAGATTCTGATTGGAGGATTGTAGCTGTTACTGACCAGACTAACTAAATCCAACAAGTGTAAATGTATACGCTTTAGGCCTATGCATTTAATTCTCTGACTGCTGAATGTGTCTGAGTGAAAAGGCGATGATAATGTCATGTTAGAGACACAAAACATGGGTGATGTGATAAGGTTTATGGTTTATGATATAATCCATGTCATAGAATGTAAGATAAAGCTGAATGTGATCGTCCCTTGTATATGTTGACTCTCATACCTGTTTTCTCTGACAGTGTCACTAAATATCAGAATGCGAACCACAGGCAATCATTTACAAAGGAATGCAAATGTATTGGTGTGAATGTAACAGTATCATACATGCTCTGGTAAGGTTTCCTATCTTACTGTAGCCTGCCACTAGCCGAAGACAAACAAATCTCACATACTGCTGAAAGCTGTGTGTCAACAAAACCGAATTGCATGTAATTTTGCACTGATAGACTTATTACAGTGAAACATTTGTAAATTTGACCGTGTACATAAATTGCTTAAAAGATTAAACATGAATTTGTCGAAATATTATGTTGCTTTATGTAGAATTCACACATGAGTTTTCATGTGGATGTTATTTGCCGCCTTAAAAATATTCCTAGCATTATGTTATGTTTTGACTTTTGTTCATTCACATCACGTTCCAGTCAACAGATCAACGCTTGGCGGCGCCGTTGTCTTGGTTTCCGACAAACCGCCACACATTTGAGCTGAGCTACCGTTTGTAGCTCTCAAATAACTGCCCGTACATGTTTGTGCATCGTTTCCTCAAAATAAACCTCGAATTCCCAGGGAAGGAGAAGAGGTTGTTTCCCCAGTCTTGCTAGCCTTGAATTCTGCAGTGCGTAAGTTAGCGGTGTGTTCGCAGTAACCAATGGCTCCTGTCGATGGGCGGTGACTGCTTTTGACAGCGATATCACAGCACCACCATTCACGTCTCTGTCTTGGGAATGTTTTGAAGACTAGCTAACTACTGCAAGAGCGGCGGCCGACAACGAGACCATTTTTTTTGGAACGGTTTGCCACAGCAGCGGGTAAGTACTTTTGGCAGAGGATAGTACTTCGTCAAAACGTGAAATGCTTTCACAGGGAGATATGAAATGAAACATGTCGAGTGCCTGTTGTGCGGTTATAGTTGCTAGCCAAGTACTAGCGTTAGCACGCCAAAAAAATGGGATTCAAATCATTCGAGATCTGCACGTTTCCGATGCCGGTGTTCACACGAACTAGTTTAGCGTTGAGATAGTTTAGCTTCCTACAACGCCAAACAAGTATAGGCGGTAATTTTCCGAATCGTGAAGATTTCAGAGTAGATAAGGTCCAACTAAATTGTGAGCCTGGCTCCATACAATTCCTTACAAGAATAATATGACCCAAAGCACAAGCTCCGTACGGTACAACTGGTCGGGACTGTCAGAAGTATGTCGGGAAACTATTTGCCTCTGTACGGTAACGTTAGTTAACTACCGGTCACTTGATTCTGTTCAGATTGATCATTGACAGCGAGTCACTGATTCATTCGAAGACAGCTACTAAACTATAGTGTGTTCTTTGGCATGCTATTGTACTAACGGACAAGTTAAACGACTGAAATGTTCTGACAACGTTTTCTTGTAATCTTGTAATCTTTCGCAGAATCTTTCGCAGAATAACCAGCCCATATAGCAACAGTAGTCTAGCCAGTCTCCTTCAATTAAACGGAACCAGCAAGGAGGAGTCACGCCAAGAAATCACCCCTAGGATTTGTCGGGATCCCTTCAAGACGATGGTCTTATCAAGACTGTAAAACGCTCGGATAACTACGAAAGGTAGTCTACCTCAAAACAGAATGAAACGGGGGAAGGAAACGTAACAAACTATGGTTGTTCCTCGGACGAGAGTGTTCTAAAACATCCAGTTATGATTATCAAGACAGTGGCATAAGGGGATAACACCAGGACACCTCTACCGCAGCTTACTAAATATTTTGCAAACACCTTATTTTCTGTTATTTCCTTTTCCCGGTCCGATCCTCCCAAAGCGCTTTGGTAGCCCACCCATGCACGCTCCCTCTCCCGGCTCGGCACCCTGAAGGCAGCGAGAGAGGCACGGCAGCCCCGGGGTCTCCGCGTGTCGTGGCGAGAATCGCTGAAATGAGATGAGGCTCAGAAATGGAACGGTTGCCACTGCGATCATTTTCTTCACATCTTTTCTCAGCCTGTCGTGGTACACTGCCTGGCAGAATGGCAAAGGTAAGCAAATCACAAGCTACTGGTACTCTGATAGTATCTCCAGTACTGGATGTGTTTACCGGAACTCAGCTGGCAATTGCAGTAACGTTAGCAGGCAGTCTGACGTTATGATGTCTTGTTAGCTGAGCCAGCTTGACAGACATCACGTTGACTTTGGCCAGCGTTTTTAGCAGCATGTTTCCTAACAGGATATTGAAAGCTTGGTGACAGCTTTTCAGTGTCACCATCAAGGTTTACAGTGTCTCTAAACAAGAACAGGGGCCAGTTATGAAGTAGGTTATTGCACAGTTTGCATATGAAGAGTTTCACCTAACATCTCCCAGCACCCGGTCATGCTCTGGACCAAGTCTCTTCATTATTTTCTCTCTTGGAACAAAAGGAATCCATCCCAAGTCAATTAAGCGCCTCTTCAAGACACTCTTCTTGAAACTACATTGCACAATCCAACTGTTTTCCAGAGCACATCGGTACAATGGCCCATACAGTTCCTCACAGAGCCGAGTGTGTGTCTAAGCATGAGTTCAACTGAGTCCAGTGTAGGAAAAGCAGTGGCTTGTTATTAGCCCTGTGTAAATAATTGCAACCGTTAGAAAAATTCCAAAGCTTCATGGTGAATACACTGTTTTATCAGCTCTGCGGGTGCACCAGCTCTGCTCTCCACAGAAGCCTGGCTGTTTTACCCCTCAATACATGCCCTGGTCAGTCATTTGAGATAGGCCCCTAGGGTTAGAGCAGGGGTGTCAAACCCTGGTCCTCGAGGGCCGCTGTCCTGAAGGTTTTCGATGTTTTCCCTGCTCCGGCACACCTGATTCTAATGAATGGGTTGTTATCAAGCTCTGTGGAAGCCTGACGATGACCCTTCATTAGAATCAGGTGTGCCGGAGCAGGGAAAACATCGAAAACCTTCAGGACAGCGGCCCTCGAGGACCAGGGTTTGACACCCCTTAGTTAGAGCAACGTCAAGAGTGACCATTAACACGACCCTCTAACTCGGCCCCTCACCACCTTATTGAACCTTCTAGACTGGAAACGGAAAGGAATGTTTCATGCCAGAGATCAGTTGGTGAGAATGAAGCAATACAGTCATTAAGATAGGGGCTGGATGTGTATCTAGCTTGTGAAAATATCAAATCTCTCTTCTGCTTTGTGATATCAGATAAGCTCACTCATGGTTAGAGGAAAGTCACTCTTGGCATGACAGGACCGTTTTGTCTGTGGGTAACAAGTCAGTCATAACTGGAGGGATGCAATCAAGTCCTCAAGATTGCCTGCTTTTGTAACGCCGATGACAGACATATACTGTTGTCTGACTTGTGGATGAAATGTGAAGTTAAATCGGTGTCATTTGATGGATCGGTGAGCATTGTTCTTGTTGTTGATTGGCTAACTTTCTAGAACGGCGGCCTACCTGGTTTTTGTTATTTGTCCTGCAATTTCCTACCCCTAATTTCAGCAGTAAGAAGCAAGAAGCAGCTGGTGTTGTCGAGAGGAAGCCATCTTTTCCTTTGTGAATGTTGTAATTTGATAGAAACGTGAAGTTGTCTTAAAGGATGTCAGAGCGTTTAACTGTAGAGGAAGTGGTCCCAGGGTCAAATCCTCCCTCCCATTATGTCGCTTTGGATGAAAATATCAGCAAATGAATAGTCTGCATTACATGAAAGAAAAGGAAAAGGAACGTTTGCTGCCCTCTTGAGACCCTCTCCCTCGTTCTGAATGGGAAATGGAACAGCACATGCAGTGTGCTTTTCCATGCTGCTTGTCCCCTTCCTGGTAAACTGGACATGTGCCCTCCCTGGTAAACTGGACTTGTGCCCTCCCTGGTAAACTGGACATGTGCCCTCCCTGGTAAACTGGACTTGTGCCCTCCCTGGTAAACTGGACTTGTGCCCTCCCTGGTAAACTGGACTTGTGCCCTCCCTGGTAAACTGGACATGTGCCCTCCCTGGTAAACTGGACTTGTGTCCTCCCTGGTAAACTGGACTTGTGCCCTCCCTGGTAAACTGGACTTGTTCTCTTGCTGGTAAACAGGGCTTATGCCCTTCCTGGTAAACTGGACTTGTGCCCTCCCTGGTAAACTGGACTTGTTCTCTTACTGGTAAACAGGACTTGTGCCCTCCCTGGTAAACAGCACTTGGCAGAGATGTGAAAGTGCAGGGCTCGCCCAACGTCCCCACCCTGCTCTTCTTGGCAAACCTTTCACTGCTATCAGTTTGTCAGTTGGCATAGGCCAGAGCACTCCAGCTAGCGAGCCACGAGAGCAGGAAGTTATGCTCTGAGCTGCTTCAAGGAGTTTCACTGTTGCCTCAGAAGCAATTTGAAGATTACCTTAAATATTTGTCTTGGATTTCTCTCCATCTCTCTCTCTCTCTCTCTCTCTCTCTCTCTCTCTCGGTTTTTCTCTCTCTCTCCCTTTCTCTTGTTCTGCCACATCCTTGTCTCCCTCCCTCCCTCCCACTCAGTGTCTGGACAGTGTCTCTACAGCTTTACCTTTTTATCAAAGTACCTCTAGGCTGTATCTATCTCAAGGTCTGCTCTCTTTTCATTCAGCTCTCACTCTCTCCTCCCTCCCTCCCTCGCTCTCTTTCCTCCCTCCCTTGCTCTCTTTTTCCTCCCTCACTTCCTTTCTCCCCCCCCTTTTTTTCTCTCATTGACCCTGCACTGTTTAATCCTCTCCACTGTGGCTGGTTAGAGTTTACTTATCCTCCAACAGTGAGTCATGGTGAGAAAATGAAATGCTGGAACCGTCCCACTTCAGTCCGCGCGCGGCAAACGGTGTCTGATGGCTACGTGGTTGCGTGCGCGCTCGTTTCCCCCGACCATGAGAGGTTCTCTGCGTCCGTCTGCGTTTGGGCGTGATGATGCGGCGACGCTGCCTATCTGGTGCTGGCTGTTCCTCGGTCACCAGTGGAGAGTTGAGAGCTGTGCTCTGACACTCAGCTGTCCAAACAGCCAAGCCTCCTCTCTCCCCTGTTCTCCCTGCGCTGCCAGCCCCCCCTCGCGACTCGCTGGCCCTTTCAGCGCGAGGCTCTTGCTGCACCGAGCCAGGGGGAGGAAGAGGAGGAGGAGGTGGCGAGGGCGGTGTTCGGACGTGTGTCAGTGTGTCCCTCCCTTCTTCACCCTCACGGAGGAATCCCTGACCCACAGCATCTGTCCCAGCTGTGCAGAACAACAGACTAGGTTTCTGAGATAACTATCGCTCCTCTTGTTCCTTCTGGACATCTGAGCGTATCAGACCTACGACCTGTAGATCTAAGAGCTGAGACTCTGACCCTGTTGGGTCCTGAAATGTGCAGTCATGGTTAAAGCAAAGAATCCTGGGGCTGCTGTCACCTGCAGGACCTTCAAAGCCTCTGACTGCGTTCCCCATTAGGAAACAATGCTTTGAAGATTTAATTGTTGGTCTGAGATGGTCTTTATATTGTCTGTGAACTTGAGTAATGCATGGGATGCTGCAGGAGAGATGCTGCACTTTAAACAGAAAGTTTAGTTTTGCCTTTCAATCAGTAGCACATATCATCGAAATGTCTTATTGTGTGTTAGTAAGTTTGCGTGTCTCAGTTAGTTTTGTGGTGTGTATCATAACCATGATCTTTGTACCCTTGTGTGGATGTTTCACTAATGTTGGGGTCACTTTAGGATAAGTCATTCATTTTCATGGAGGCATAAAACCCATTTAGAGGGGTTCCCCTGCTGATAAACATAATGGCAGGTCATTTAGACCCATAAAATTACTCAAAGGCTGGATGATTATCTGATCGATTTACTGATGACGGAGGGAGGGAGGGACAGAAGGAGAGGGAGAGGGTAAGGAGAGACAGAAGGTGAGAGAAGATAGGAGGCTGTTCTAAGTGTGCTTAGGCTGCTCTTATTTTAAACTGGTGTGATCTGGTGTGATCTAGATAGATAAACTAGGGTACAGCAGTCTTCATTGTAACCTGATCCACCTGAAAGGTACACAAACAAAAATCAAGGGGCTCATGTTGCACTTCCTTTTTCAGGCCCCCCCACACTTTTCTTTTAGATTCCTCTTTTCTGCTCTCTCCCTTCACCCTCTCCTCTTTCCCCTCACCCTCTCCTCACTCCCCTCACCCTCTCCTCTCTCCCCTCACCCTCTCCTCACTCCCTTCACCCTCTCCTCTCTCCCTTCACCCTCTCCTCACTCCCCTCACCCTCTCCTCACTCCCCTCACCCTCTCCTCACTCCCCTCACCCTCTCCTCACTCCTCTCTCCCCTCACCCTCTCCTCACTCCCTTCACCCTGATCTCTCTTCTCTTGACCACGGGCTTGTTTTCGTACTGCACTTCTCCCTTGTCAGACCATTCCAAACACAATGGGCCCAAAATAGCCTTAGAAGGGAGTGATTATGGAGAACATGGGGCAAGATAAGGAGAGAGAGACACAGAGAGAAAGAGACAAAGAGAGAGAGAGAGAGAGGGAGAGGGGGGGTGGGGGTTCTGCCCCTCCCTGTGTCCTTGGAAAGACTGGAGAAAGCGGGAAGAGAACTATGCACAAAGTGTCACAGTGGCTCTCTGTGGGGTGCACTTGTGTATTTTGTTTTGTGTGTGCGTGTGGAGGAACATGTTCTATATGGGCCAGAGGAAGGGGGGCAGAGAGGGGGCCAAGGGCCTGTAGGAGGGCAGAAAGGAGGGAGGGAGAGTGCCATAGGAGGAAGGAGATGGTGCTGACACAAACATTGGCCCATACTGGGTTTGTGTCACACACACATACACACACACATATACATACACACACACACACACACATACCCACACCCCTCCGGCTGAACTGCCCCTCATGTCCTGGCCTCATAAACTGCAACTCTGCAGCCCCAATCCTTCCTTCCTCCTCTCATCTTCCTCCACACTGCTCTCCATTCATCCCTCCACCCCTCCAGTTTGGGGTCAGAATTCCCCGGCACATGGAACTTGCTCTTCCTCTTGAATTAGCGGAGGAGAAACAAACCATTGTTCTGTCACTGGTCTCTCTCCAGTCCAGTGTGTGCTCTGCTATGTGCTGCTGCTGGTCCCAAAGAGCCGGTTTGGGATCCAAACGGTATCTGTGCAGAGTGAAGACTGATGCACTCAGTATATCTCAGTAACAAGGAGCCTGACTGTCGGACAGCCTCCTTATCTCTTCCCTTCACGTCCTGCAAATCTCTTCTGCAATCTCTCCCACTCTACCTCTTAAATCTTCCGGTATTACTTGAAGTCACACTCTCTCGCTATCTCTGTTCTCGTATGGTATCAGCTTTGGTACACGGTTAGAATGGCTTGCATCCTAGCGACCAAGCATAGCTTAGTCAGCATTTCCTTAATGACAACAGTTTTGAACGTCTTTCCTGCCATGTTAAACTGTCTCCTGGCTCCAGTTCATTTAGTTAAGAAGTGTACCTGTACTGTACACTGCTGTGCACCCGGTAGTAGCGTCCTGATGCTTAGAGGAGAGACACTAGCAGTCTACAACAATTGAAAGAGAGGAGGGAGAGAGGGAAAGAGGGAGAGGGAAAGAGGGAGAGGGAAAGAGGGAGAGGGAAAGAGGGAGAGGGAAAGAGGGAGAGGGAAAGAGGGAGAGGGAGGACTGCTTAAGGAAACGGAACCAGGCCAAGCTGTCATCTCTGCACTGTCAGACTCTGTCTGTCCATCTCAGTTTCTCACTGACACTTGGCTGGCCTGGGCCAACAACACATACACAGGGTGACACTAACACACAGACAGTCTGACACACACACAGACAGTCTGACACACACACACACACACACACACACAGATAGTCTGACACACACGGTCTGACACAGTGCGTACCATAAAGGACCAGTAGGTGGGGAGATAATTAAGACTGACAAGCAGATAAGGAGAAAAGTAAGAGGGTGGAGAGGGAGACAGGGAGGGTGGTGTGGAGGGAGACAGGGAGGGTGGTGTGGAGGGAGACGGGGAGGGTGGTGTGGAGGGAGACGGGGAGGGTGGTGTGGAGGGAGACGGGGAGGGAGGGTGAGCAGGGAGACAGGTAGAGGGTGTGGAGGTAGACAGGTAGAGGGTGAGGAGGGAGACAGGTAGAGGGTGAGGAGGGAGACAGGAGGGTGTGTGAGCAGGGAGGGTGTGTGAGCAGGGAGGGTGTGTGAGCAGGGAGGGAGTGTGAGCAGGGAGGGAGTGTGAGCAGGGAGGAAGTGTGAGCAGGGAGGAAGTGTGAGCAGGGAGGAAGTGTGAGCAGGGAGGCAGTGTGAGCAGGGAGGGAGTGTGTAATGGCTCGCAGAAAGAAGAAGTGGCTGGATGGAGCTGTGGGTTCAGGACAGATACAGATATGTATCTATTCTTCGCACATGTACAATACTCTTTGCACATGCACATAGGTAAGTATTCGTACAGTTTGTATAGTTTGTATCCTGTTTAGTTTATGTATAGGAAAAATGTTATATTTATTTTAAATTGTTTGTTGTTTGTCTGTACTGTTGAATGTCTGTACTTATGTAGCACCGTGGCTCTGTGAGGCACGACATTTCGTTCCACTGTATGCACCCGCATGTAGCGGAATGACAATAAAGCACAACTTGAACTTGAACTTGGTGCTGTGGGTTCAGGACAGATGGAGTGGTGCTGTGGGTTCAGGACAGATGGAGTGGTGCTGTGGAGGAGGGTGCCAACATGAAAAGGGCAAAGAGGTTGGCATGAGCATTAGAGCTCACAGCATCTGATGGGGGGAGTGGGAGAGAGGGAGGGAGGGAGAGTTAGGGAGAGGCAGGGAGAGAGTGAGGAGGGTGGGAGGGAGAGGCAGGGAGAGAGTGAGGAGGGTGAGAGGGAGGGAGAGAGAGAGGAGGGGAGGTAGGGAGAGAGTGAGAGGGAGGGAGGAAGTGGGAGGTCAAAAGTGCAGTATTTTTAACTGTGTCATATGTTGTGTGTGTGGGGGGGGTAGAGAGTGACAATAAAGCAAAACTTGAACTTGAACTTGGTGCTGTGGGTTCAGGACAGATGGAGTGGTGCTGTGGGTTCAGGACAGATGGAGTGGTGCTGTGGAGGAGGGTGCCAACATGAAAAGGGCAAAGAGGTTGGCATGAGCATTAGAGCTCACAGCATCTGATGGGGGAGGGGGAGAAAGGGAGGGAGGGAGGAGGTGGGAGGGGAGGCAGGGAGGGAGGGTTGCACGGAGAGGCAGGAAGAGTGGAGGATGGTGGCGCGGGATGGTGGTTGATGGAAGGGAGGTGGAGAAATAAGGGAGAGGAGTGACAGGAGACTGGGAGGGAAGGGGGGGAGCCAAAGTGCAGGTATTTCAACTGTGGTCTATGTTGTGTGTGGGGGGGGGGGGTGAGGGAGGGGGAGGTGTGGAGGGGGAGGTGTGGAGGCGAGGCTGGGGGAGAGACTGGAACGGGAGGTGTGGAGGTGAGGCTGGGGGAGAGGGGGGGAGAGGAGGGGAGAGATGATGGAGGGAGGAGAGGAGGTGAGGGGGGAGTAGAGGAGTGTGGAGGGGTGGGGCGGGGGGGCTTAAAATAAGGTGTGGAGGGGGGGGGGGAGGGTAGAGAAGTACGGTGGAGGGGCATAATCAGTGCCTGCATGGTGAGGATGTGCCCAAGCATACCAGAATCGGTATCCTGCCTCCACCGACTACAGAGGGACCGATCCGCCGATCACTATCAGTGTGTCGTGTGTGCTAAGTGATGTGTGTGTCTGACTGAGTGGGAAGTGCAGCAGCATGTACGTCCTGCTGGCACAGGAACTCAGGCAACTCTAACCGGGGAAATTCCCAGTCCAGTGATCCCTGATGTGGGGGGCTGGTTATGAACATTCACATGACCACCAACCTTCAGGCAGTTCTCCATGGTGGGTTGGTACAGGGTTTAAAACCTACATTTCCACGTAGGTTCAACCTTCTCCTGGTTAACGCCACCACACCAACCTGCTAGCCTAGCTGTCCATGTCTTTTTGTGCGATCTATTCCACATGATCCTGCTCTTGGTGGTGTGAGCTGTTAACTGGACCCAGCAAAGCCATCAAACTCTGCATCAAACATCTAACTGCACCCTTCAGAAGGCTGTTGTATGTGAGGTTTCTGTAGCCTTCAGTAGACAGGGTGGTGCTAGCTAGCTAGCTAGCTACTGAGCAGCCTCGTTAGGCAGAAATGTGATGGTAAAAAAAAGGATTAGTGTGGTGTTTATTGGAGGACACTTATATGATGTGTTTCTCTGTGTCTTGATCTCCTGCTCTCTCTCTTGCTCTCTTGCTCTCTCTCTTGCTCGCTTGCTCTCTCTCTCGCTCTCTCTCTCTCTCTCTCTCGCTCAGTGTCTCTTTGTCTCTCGCTCTGTCTCTTTCTCTCTCTCTCGCTCAGTCTCTCTCTCTCTCTGTCTCTCTCCAATGTGTTGTCAAATCTGAACATCTGTCCTACTTTAAGATAATAGCCTGTAAACGATTAGTCATGCTCAAGGCTGCCACAGTGCATTGTGGGAAGTTATAGCTGAGGAGATGGCAGGTGCATTGTTACAGAAGTGATGCTTTCTTTTTCTCTCTAGCACACACACGCACACACACACACTCGCACACTCAGCAGTGGGTAAAAGACCACCAAACAAATGCTAATGTCTTTATTGATTTTAGTCAATAAAGTATTCAGAGAGGTGATTTCAGAGGCAATATTCTATACTGTACACACAATGCAAACAAACTCCCACATGTGGTGTTTGGATCCCCCACTTCACTTCTTTCACCTCTCTCCCTCTCTTTCTATTAATTTCTCTCGCTCGCTCGCCCTCTCTCGCTCTGTCGCCCCCCCCCCTCTCTCTCACACACACACACACTTGCTGCCAATGTCCCTTATCATCTCTCATGAACACACAGTCAGCAGGATGAACCAGTTAGGGGTGTGTGTGTGGGTGTGTCCATACAGACAAGGTCAGTGTGATGGGAAAGAGTGTGTTTCACACTCCTCTTTGTGTGCGGTAGTGGCAAGTTGTTTACATTGCTATGTTTGTGGAACATGTGATGGTGTGTGTGTGTGTGTGTGTGTGTGTAATGTGATGCATAAGGTGTAACTGCATTGTTGCAGCTGTATGTAGCTTAGCTGGATTTGAACAGGTGCAGGCAAACTAGCATGGAAAGTAAAGACTGACAAGTGTGGGAGCGTGTGCCCCGCCCCCAACCCACCTCACATCCCTCATAAATAACTCAGGCCGTCTCAAATGAATGGACTGTAGGGGCCAAGGATGACAGGAAGTCTCCGGGGAGACGAGGGGGTGGGGAACATGAAAGAGAGGGGAAGGGGAACAAGAGAAAAAGAGAGAGAAAGAAAGAAAGAGACAGAGACGGACTATACAGTGAAGGAACAGGGGGAGGAACGAGTTAGTGAGTTGTGAAGAAAGATGCTGGAGGAAACTCATGAGAGAGATGGGATGTAGTGATGCTTGGCTGGTGGGGGAGGGAAGGGGAGGGGGGAAGGAGGGAGCAAAGGGGAGGGGGGAAGGAGGGAGTGGGGAAGGAGGGAGAGAGGGGAGGGGAGAGGGAGGAGAAGATGTGACTGCAATAAAGCTGAGAGCAAATGATCTCCTTTGCCCCTCCCCCATATGCTCTCATCCTGCCTGGAGGGAGGGAGGGAGCGAGGCAGGGGGGAGAGGGACAGAGGCAGGTATAGCTAAAGAGAGATTGAGGAGGATAGCAATATTCTAAAGATCCTCCACAGATAATTAGGTTAAAGGATCCACCCATCTATCGAGATGGCTGTCTAAAACAAACACACGGGTACGCTCAGATGCTATGGCTTCCTTACTGAACACTGTTTTGTCCTGGGATTTAAAACAACACATACCAGGAGAGAGGACACGCACGGGCACGCACACACACACACACACACACACACACACACACAGCTCAGTTGTCGTCCTGAGGGGGGATTCAGCGTGACGTTGGTGCAGTATTGAGTCCTGTGGGAGTGAGAGCTAGTGATGAGCGCAGGCTGCAGTATAGCTGTACCTCCAGCTGGCTGATGCACTGGGAAGGAGACCAGCTGGTGGCCAAGCAGGGGGACACGACTGTCTGGCTGCCCCTAGTTATAACATGCTGGTGTGACACGGTGGCTAGCCGACCACTCATAACCACAGGGCTTCTAGTGACTGTCTGGAGAACAAGCTGTTTTGGGGGACTGGTTCAGGAGGGGTTCAGACCCTCTCTGCTGATGTCTAAAGTGCTGAATAGGGCCTCTCTCTTCATCCTTTTTAGATTTAACCACTTTGTCGGTCAGAGATTCAAGTTTGGATTTCAGTTTTGGTAATGCGACGGGTCAGAGCTGTGGGATCAATGTTTGGCTTGTGGCTGGATCTGCTTTTAGTGTGTCTGCTGTGCTGTGTGTGTCTGTGCTGTGTGTGTCTGCTGTGTGTGTCTGTGTGTGTGTGTCTGTGCTGCGTGTGTGCTGCTGGAGTCATCTGGAGAGAAAGAGTTTAGAGAGGCGCAGCAGGGATGGACAGATGAAGGAGAAAAGCTCCTTCCATCTCAAGTGGATGGAGGGTGAGAACAGGGATGGAGGGAAAAGAAAGGTGGAGAGGAGAGTCTGACACATTTTCTGTATATCAGAGGAGAAGAAAAGGGCACACATTGGCAATTCAGCCAGTAGAAGGAAAATAGACCTGGACAGCCTGAATATCACACACACCCACTTGGAGATCAGTGCTGTTTCTCTCTCTGTGTCTCACACACAGACTTTTTGTCAGTTGTTTTTGCAGTAAGCAGCATTGCCAACTTGTGTCCTTTTTTCTCTGGAACTGTGCCTGATCCAAATAATAGAGGAGATCCTGCTGGGTTAATCCTCTTCTGGATCTGGAGGTTAAGACCAACACACACACACACGCACACACACACACACACACACACACACATACCCCCTCTCCCGCTCCCCCTCCCTCCCCCCCAAGGCAGACCATACAAAGCATTACTAAGAAATGACAGTTGACAGGTCCTGTTGTGATAGCTGGCCTTTGCACACATCCAGGTTCTGCTGATGTCATAGTTTAAGTGGCCAGCCAGCAGAGGGATTCAGAGGTTGACCTGGAGAGACACACATGAGAGCTGTCTGCTGTGTGAAGCTTGGTGCCATTCTGGAACTTCTGCCGAGTACAGATCTTAATAACATCCTCAATGACATCACCACAAGTCGATGAAGAGTTTGAAGGATTTATAAACTTGGAGTTTGCTTCACTTCATTATTCCTCACTCTCTGTACATTCTCTCCTGCTGTTTCTTCTTTCTTTTTCCCTTTCCCTCCCCCCCCCTCCTCCCCCCTTTCTCTCTCTTCCTCTCACTTCCACGTTCCTCCTCCAGAGAAGCTGGTAGCATACCAGCGAGAGTTCCACGCCCTGAAAGAGCGCCTGCGTGTGGCAGAGCACCGGACCTTGCAGCGCTCCTCCGAGCTCAACAGCATCCTGGAGCAGTTCAGACGGGCCATCGCAGAGACCAACGGCAGCAAGGACGCGCTCACCAACTTCTCCGGTACTGCCATGCACACATACACAGAGGGTCCAACGGATGTAAATATGCACACCAATACTCTGTTTCTCTGAACTCCTTCGTTCTCTGTCTCTCTCTGTCTCTGTCTCTCTCTGTCTCTCTGTCTGTATCTCTCTCTCTCTCTCTTTCTCTCTCTGTCTCTCTCTCTCTCTCTCTCTTTCTCCCTCGTACGCTCACGCTCTCGCCCTCGCCCATCCTCTTTGCCTCTCCTCCCCCTCTCTCTTTCTCTCTGCTGGCCAGATGAGACTCAGAAGCTGCTGAAGGAGCTGGCCAGCAGGAAGCCCCTCCAGGTGCCAAACATCTACCACCACCTGCCTCACCTGCTCAACAATGAGGGCAGTCTGCACCCTGCCGTACAGGTGGGCCTGGGACGCACTGGAGGTGAGCCCCGCACACACACACACACACACACATACACACTGACAGAGGGATCCACCTGATCCTTCTCTATGGATCAGGTTCACCTTAAGAGGATTATAGGTGTGGTGCAGGTGTGTGTGTGTGTGTGTGTGTGTGTTCGGCAGGAAGGGAGCAGGAGAATGGATGGGGATGGTGAGGAGAGATGGGTGAAGGGAGGAGCAGAGGGGTAGAGGGGGCAGCAGGCGGGATATGTGACAGGCAGAGGGGAGGGCCAATCAGAACTTGGAAAAGCCCTGGTTGCTTCCTGACTCTGATGAGAAGCCCGGTGATCCATGAGGAGCGTGCTCCCACAGGAACCAGAGATGGAGGAAACAACCATAACAGCCTCTCTCTCTCACACACACACTCACACACACACACAATCTCACACTCACACACACACACTCGCACACAGATGTGGCTTTGATGTATCTTCGTTGGGGGTTGTCTGGGAAGATGGAAATCCCCACGCTGTCCTGATAGGCTGAGCTTGTCTCTCAGGCACGGCTGTAGCTCTGCTGCCCTTGAAGCAGGAGCTGTGTGAACCTGAGCTGGTTCTGCTGGGTGTGTGGACACAGGCTAGGAGACTGTCCACTGGGGTCACACACACAGACAGGCTAGGAGACTGTCCACTTGGGTCACACAGACAGACAGGCTAGGAGACTGTCCACTAGGGTCACACACACAGACGGGCCAGGAGACTGTCCACTAGGATCACACAGACAGGCAGACAGACAGGCCAGGAGACTGTCCACTAGGATCACAAAGACAGACAGGCAGATAGACAGGCCAGGGGACTGTCCACTAGGATCACAAAGACAGACAGGCAGATAGACAGGCCAAGGGGACTGTCCACTAGGATCACACAGACTGACAGGCAGGCTAGGAGACTGTCTACTAGGCTGACATACTGTAGAGACAGAGAGATAGAATCGCCAGCTTAGCTTAAGGTCAAGAATGCCTTTCGCTCCCTCTCTCAGTAATCTTTCCACTTTCAATCTCTCTCCTTTTCTCTCTACTTCTCTCCCATCTCTCTCTCTAACTCTCATCCTCCCCACCCCTTCTCTCTTTCTCTCTTTCTGTCTTTCTATCTCTCTCTCTCCTTCTCCCCACATCCCTCTCTCTCCCTCTCACTGTCTTTCTTCTAAGGGTATCTGACATTGGAGCTATTTATAGCAGTGTAAATTGGGCCATCATCATCATGGTTACCCAGTTCCTCCTCCTGAAGATTAGAGTTATGGGTTAGTACATAGGGAGGGGATGGAGAGAGAGAGGGAGAGGGAAGGATGGAGATGAAGAGCTAGGTTGTGACTCCATGACAGCCTCGAGAAGTGGATGGAGAGGGAGGGAGGCAGGGAGATGAGAGAGGCTGAAGGGGAGAGGAAGATGGAGAGACGCATTAAGAAAATGAGAGCTTGGAAGTGAGTCACTCACTCTTTGTCAGAAGTACAGTTTTTCATACGGACTCGCTTCCATGGAAATGATGGTATTTTTCCGCTGGCGATGAGATGCAAGTTTGGAGGTCCTGTCGTCCATTTTGGATCAGGTGTCACATGACCTTTAGGTCTCAACTTCACACGGCCCTTACTTATATCCACACACATGCTTGCATGCACGCACACTTGAGTTGCAGACACACGGACACACACTTGTATGCACTCACCAAGACGCACGCACACGGAAACACTTGAATGCACTTACTAAGATGCACTATACACTCACATAGGTTCCCTTCAGTGTTAGTTCCGTGCCACTCTCTTTCAGTGGTCTGTAGGAGAGGCTGACTGGCAGGAGCCCTGACAGGATAGAGTGTGAGAAGCAGCAGAGGTTAAAGTGACCAGGGCACGCAGGGATGAGGGTCTTCCCCCTCATCCCCTCCACTCCTCCATCACATCACTCTCTGGTCGGGCTTTTTCTGCTGCACTGAACCTGCCTGTATCTGTTCCTGCCTCTGTTTTCTCCTCTCTCTCTGTCTCTCTCTCTCTGTCTCTCTCTCTCTCTCTCTCTCTCTCTCTCTCTCTCTCTCTCTCTCTCTCTCTCTCTCTCTGTCTCTCTCTCTCTGTCTCTCTCTCTCTGTCTCTCTCTGTCTCTGTCTCTGTCTCTCTCTCTCTGTCTCTGTCTCTCTCTGTCTCTGTCTCTTTCTGTCTCTGTCTCTGTCTCTGTCTCTCTGTCTCTCTCTCTCTCCTTCCCACCTTTCTATCCCTCAATCTCACCCACCCTGTCTTTCGCTTTTCTCTCCCTCCTACTCTCTCTTCTTTCATCCTCGACCTACTTTGTGTGCGAGTGTGCGTGTGTGTGTGTGTGTACATCTGGCTTTGGCGTGCTGAAGCGTCGGGCACAGCTGAATCAGGGACAGATTTTTCACGCTGGTGGATCACAGACTTCCTTTCCCTCCCTCCTCTCTTTCTGTCATTCAGTTATTGTGTACGATGGCTGATCCCCCTTCCCCCCTATCTCTACATCTCCCCACGTAGTCTCTTGTTAAAGACACACACACACACACACACATGCACTGCGACTGACCTGGCAGTCTGCATGAGTAGAGGTTAATCAGACCAATTTGCTTGTGTTGTGTTTAGTTTAGTCTCAGTCCTTAGTTTGAGTCTGTCCCTGGCTGTTTGCTGTTGACAGGGTGACACAAGGTAAGAGGATGAGAGACGCCTTCCCTTTCTTTGTTCTCTTAACCCCCCCCCCCATACACACACACACACACACAATAGGGAGAGGTATCCTCTAGTGTGTGTGTGTGTGGGGGGGGAGTGGTGTGTGGAGGGCGAGGGTGTTTGTAGAGGCTGTGTGTGTCGACGGGAGGGGGGGGGGGAATGTAGGTTGATATGTCTGTACTTGTGGATTGTCCAGTGGTGCTGGGTTACAGGGAATCTTCCCAGGTCAAGAACACAGTCTGTCCTCTCTCTCTCTCTCGCTGCCTTTCTTACTCTCCCTTCTCTTTGTCTCTCTCCTTTTGTGGAAAATACAATACAACAGATGGATAGATTCTAGACAGCGCTATCTGTACTCTCACCATCTCCCCTTTCATCCTGTCCTTTCTCTTGTTTTCATACCTCCTCTACACCTACACACACACTCACACTCACACACACACAGACACAGACACACACAGACAGCGTTGGGAAACAAGTGTGGCTGGTTGTTTGGTAGAAGGAGACCAAGGGGAATCCCTGCACTCAGCTCACCTGTGTGCGTGCGTGCGTGCGTGTGTGTGGGGTACAGCCCAGGTTGTCATGGTATCCTGTGTATGTGGCAGAGTCCCAGCTAACCTAGAGACAGGGCTGTCCTGGCCTGGGGGACCTCTGTGGTCAGCCAGGGTCAAAGGTCCTCTCTCCACTAACCCCCTGCCCTGCCCAGACAGGCTGCACTGTCTGTGTGTATGCTATTGACCATTAGAGCCTGTTCTCACCCCCCCCCCCCTCCAGTCTCCATGGTGATGGGGATCCCCACGGTGAGGAGGAAGGTGAAGTCGTACCTGGCAGAGACGCTGCACTCCCTCATCGACAAGCTCTCTGCTGAGGAGAAGCTGGACTGTGTCATCATCGTGTTCGTCGGGGAGGTGAGGGGTGCCGTCAAGGCTCCTGTACTGTAGTGCACACACGCATGCGCACACACACACACACACACACACGCGCGCGGTTTTCTTAGTATTTCCATTTGAGTGACCGCAATCTGATGTAAAAGCACGCTTGCATATGCGTGTCTTCACAGACGGACACAGACTATGTTCACAGTGTGGTGACAGACCTGGAGAAAGAGTGAGTATCTAACCACTTCCTGCCACCACACATGCACACACGCTACTTCCTGTCTCTCTGGTGACTGTCAGTGGGACATGTGGGGGATTAGAAAGCAAAGAATGGTCGACAGTTTATTTTGGTACAAAATGATGACGATTAAGGATTAGCTGCGTTGCTATAATTGTGTGTGTATTTGTGTGTTTGTCAGGTTTTCTACAGAGTTCAGCTCTGGGCTACTGGAGGTGATCTCCCCTCCAGCCAGCTACTACCCAGACCTCACCAACCTCAAAGAGACCTTTGGAGACTCTCGGGAAAGAGTCAAGTGAGAGAACAAACTCTCTATCCCTCCCTCTGTCTTTCCCTTTCTCTCTCTCTGTCTCTGTCTTTCTCTCTCTCTGTCTCTGTCTCTGTCTCTGTCTTTCTCTCTCTCTCTCTGTCTCTCTGTCTCTCTGTCTCTCTCTCTGTGTCTCTCTCTTTCTCTCTCTACTCGCTCTTTCTCTTTACCTCTCTCTACTCTCTCTCTCTACTCTCTCTCTCCCTCTTTCACCCTCTCCCCCTCTGTCTTTCTCCCTCTCACTACTCTCTCTCTCACTCACACACATACATACATGCACACAGTGTGGGAGCGGGATGCAGAATGAGTGAGGGGGTGGGATGAAGAGGAGGATGAACAGGAAAGGGTGCAGGCTACTCAGTATTCCACAGGCGTTCTTCAAAGTGAGCTCAAGGTCGTCTGCTCAACACCCCCTTACAACGGTGACTCTGCTCTTTCTCTCCTCATCCCTCTCTCCTCCATTCCTATCTGTTAGTCTCTCTCCTCATCCCTCTCTCCTCCATTCCTATCTGTTAGTCTCTCCTCATCCCTCTCTCCTCCATTCCTATCTGTTAGTCTCTCCTCATCCCTCTCTTCTCTGTTCCTATCTGTTAGTCTCTCTCCTCATCCCTCTCTCCTCCTTTCCTATCTGTTAGTCTCTCCTCATTCCTCATCCCTCTGTTCCTGTTTATCATTCTCTCTGTCTCTGTCTCTCACTCTTTCTCCTCTGCCTTTTCTAAAACAGCTGTCTAACAGGTCCAGAGAGGGCCCTGTTTCAGAATGTGCTGTGAACCAGGCCTTGCCTGTGTGTTTGTATGCTGAACTGGTACAGGACTCTGAGAGGGTAAACAGTGTTTGAACTCGGTCTGGTGCGTGCTTGTTGAACATTACAGGCTTTTGTGAACATTTGACTTTATTTGGAGGCTCATGAATATTCATGATGAGCCCCGTGCACTTCTGGCTGCTTGGATGGAGTGACAAACTGGACTCATTAGTGTGTGCGTGTGTGGGTGCGTGTACGCCTCTATGTTTTGTTCATGGTGTGTGTGTGTGTGTGTGTGTGTGTGTGTGTGTGTGTGTGCGCACAGGCCCACTCACCCCAGAATGAAATGATAAACAGGCCTCATTATATTGTAGCTGAGGCTTCACAGCAGGAATGGCCTATACCACCCACCACCTGGTTGTGTGTGAGAGTGACTGAGTGAAAGTGTGTGTGTGTGTGTGTGTGTGTGTGTGTGTGTGTCCCTAGAGTCAATCCTCACACCTGCCCTCAAGCAGAATCACGCGCACCTGCTACCATCAGCTGGATCTCACTCTCTCGCTTTCTCTCTCTGGCTCTCTCCATCCACTTATTTCTTTCTGTCCATCTCTCATGTCTTTTCCTCTTCATTATTCTCCATCTTTCCTTCTCTGTCTCTCTCTGTCTCTCTGTCTGTCTGTCTGTCTCTCTCTCTCTCTTCCATAAGTGGGATAATGAGTATTCAGTGTTATGGTGATGATGGGAGGGGAGACAGGAGGGTGATAGGGGTGTGTTAAGGCTGTGTTCTTCTCTTCAGATGGCGGACCAAGCAGAATCTAGACTATTCCTTCCTCATGATGTATGCGGTCAGTAAAGGAGTCTACTATGTACAGGTATGTCTGACATACAGACACAGTCACAGACATCCCTACCCCTATGTTCCCATGGCAACCTGTTGTTAAGCACACAGCAGGAGTAGGTAGTTTAGGACACACTCTCCCATAGAGACACACACACACACATACGGAGGCTTGTTACCAGGGAAACACCGGTATTCTGGCACTTTAGAACACTCTGTACCCAATTTAGGCATGTTCTTTACATCTTAAGTGGCCAATACACTGTGTGTCTGTGTGTGTGTGTGTGCGTGTGCGTGTGTGTGTGTGCGTGTGCGCGTGCGCGTGCGCGTGTGTGTGTGCACGTGCGTGTGTGTGTGTGTGTGCACGTGCGTGTGTGTGTGTGTGTGTGTGTGTGCACGTGCGTGTGTGTGTGTGTGTGTGCACGTGCGTGTGTGTGTGTGCACGTGCGTGTGTGCACGTGCGTGCGTGCGTGCTCCGTCTTTTCTCCTTGAATGAATATCTTAAGCATGGATTCAGGTAGCCAAACATTACATTTAGACTTTTTTGGTACACTAGATATTTCTTTCTGCTTCATTTGTCTGTCACTCCTGTATGTTTGGGTTTTTGAATACATGTCTGCTGTCTGCCTCTCTGTGCTGTCTGTCTGAAGGGAGAGGTACCCGGTCTTATATAAAGCCACTGTGCTTAGGAGGCTATAGGCAGCCTAGTGAGCTAGTCTACCATGTAACACTGTCTGTACTGTGGATGTTACTCATGTAACACTGACTGTACTGTGGATGTTAGTCATGTAACACTGACTGTACTGTGGATGTTAGTCATGTAACACTGACTGCACTGTGGATGTTAGTCATGTAACACTGTCTGTACTGTGGATGTTAGTCATGTAACACTGACTGTACTGTGGATGTTAGTCATGTAACACTGACTGTACTGTGGATGTTAGTCATGTAACACTGACTGTACTGTGGATGTTAGTAGATGTATCGCTTGCTTATCTCTAGTCAAGGATAGAAACTAGCCTTGGTCTGGTGGTGCATTGGTTCTCATCCCTCCCCCTCCCCTCTCTTTCTCCCTCTGTCCCTCTCTGTCTCTGTCTCTCCCTCTGTCCCTCTCTCTCTCTCTCTCCCTCTGTCTCTCTCTCTCCCTTTGTCCCTCTTTCTCTCTCTCTGTTCCTCTCTCTGTCCCTCTCTGTCTCTGTCCCTCTCTGTCTCTCTCTCCATCCACACCTCCATTCTTGCTGCCTTCTTTCATCCCTCTCTCCTCTTTCATTCCTGTCTCGTCCATTGTGGCCCCTCTCTCCTCCCTCAGCTGGAGGATGACATTGTCGCCAAGCCAAACTACTTTGCCACCATGAAGAACTTTGCTCTGCAGCTGTCTTCTGAAGACTGGATGATCCTGGAGTTCTCTCAGCTGGGCTTTATAGGTAACTGGAACAGGTTTGATTTGGTGCTCCTACACAGGTGCCTCCCCCCTCCCTCCCTCCCTCCCCCCCTCCCCCCCTC
>BROE01000022.1:4579284-4606461 GCA_036571765.1 Plecoglossus altivelis
CCCCCCTCCCCCCTTCCCTGGCTTCCTTCCTACCTACCTACCTTCAAGTCCCCTACCCTAAACTACCCTATTTGACCATACTAACTATACACCTCACCTTCCTTTCTCTCTCTCCTTCCAACCTATGCATCTCTTTACCCACTCTCTCTCCCTCTCTCTCTGTCTCTCTCTCTCTCTGTCTCTCTCTCTCCCCTCAGGTAAGATGTTTCAAGCTCCAGACTTGAACCTGATCGTAGAGTTCATCTTCATGTTCTACAAGGAGAAGCCCATAGACTGGCTGCTGGACCACATCCTGTGGGTGAAGGTGTGCAACCCGGAGAAGGACGCGGTACGTGGGCCAGACCCAGACCCAGACCAGACCCAGACCCAGACCCAGACCCAGACCAGACCCAGACCAGACCAGACCCAGACCCAGACCACACCCAGACCAGACCAGACCCAGACCAGACCCAGCCCAATCCAGTCCAGACCCAGACCAGACCCAGCCCAATCCAGTCCAGGTGACCCACGGATCTGGACACAAACACTAACCCTGAAACCCCCTCTCTCTCTCCCCCCGTCCGCTCCCCATCCGCCCTCTACGTCTCACTCTTCCTCATTATCTTTACCTCTCCCCGTCCCTCTTTCTACCTTGCTCTACGTCCTCCCTTTCTTTCTCTTTTCTCCTCTCCCCTTCTCCCCTCCCTCTTTGCCTCCCTCTCTCTGCCTCCCCTCTCTTTATACAGAAACACTGTGAGAGACAGAAGTCTAGTTTGAGGGTGCGTTTCAGGCCCTCTCTCTTCCAACATGTGGGGCTCCACTCGTCCCTAGCTGGAAAGATCCAGAAGCTCACGGTGGGTACTGTCGCTCCACCCTCCTCTCGCTCCACCCTCCTCTCGCTCCACCCTCCTCTCGCTCCACCCTCCTCTCCTTCTGTCACCACCCTGCCTCTCTGCTCAAACATGCCCCGCAGTCACCCAGGGTCCAGCAGGCGTCTCTATGCTCAGAAGTCGTTCTGTCTGTTGGTACATCTGTGGGCGTGATGTCCTGTTCACATGTTGATATGACTGTGCGGTATTACCACATCCTGTCATGCTTACATTATCTTCCTGTTCAGGATAAGGACTTCCTAAAGCCCCTTCTCCACAAGATTCATGTGAACCCCCCAGCCGAGGTCTCCACCTCACTCAAGGTAACCCCCCAACCCCCTTATACCCTCCTAAATGTATATATTTAAAATAATGAAAAAAATATTTTATGCTGTCCATTTGTTAGCCAAAATGTGCAAATCAACCCAGCCTCCTTGCATTTTGACCACTACGATGCAATTAAATTAATGTGATAAATGATGGTGGCGGTGGTGAGGGCAGCGGGTCAGTGTGTCTGTGCTGCATGGTGAGGTGTGAGGGCAGAGCGATGATGGGCGTTCCACGCCACGATGCGTGGCAATAGCCTGTTTGCCATCGATGCTTCGTGCACCGTTCTGAGTGTCCTCACAATGTCGGTGTCGTCTGTGCTGTCTCATCATCATGCTTGCAGATGATGATGGGCGCAGGTCTTGTGTTGATGACCTGCTATAGTGAAAGCAAAATCGTGAGGTCAGCGGGTGCCAATTGTGTCCCTTTGGATGCCCCCTGCATGGAGGTGTAGGGCCAGCTCAGAGTCCTAAGTGTGTCTAGTATCCCTGCATTGCGTGAAGGGCTTGCGCAAAAGGCTTAAGCCGGGTCGCAATTGTGTCTGGGTTGCACCATTGCCATTTGTGAAATGCGCACGTTGAAGTGGGCACCTAGTCGGTCTCAGAGGTGTGTACCTGTAGAAACCCTGAATTTTCTCTGAGAGCCTGTTCACGTTGCCAGCGGGTTCTCGTGTGCGCTCAGTTACTGTCTTAATTTTATGTTCAAGGGCATGGGTAGTACGGTGTGAGGAGAGGGCATGCGGGTGCCCAAGTGTGTCGTGTCCCTGCAATGTGGTGTGAGGGCCGCCGGTCAGTGATGTCTGTGCTGCATGGTGGGGTGAGAGGATCCATGTGGGTAGTCCACAGTGTTATGTTATATAGGCTGACAATCAATAGTTTACAGGTGATCTAGAGGCAACGGTGTCCTCCCAAGTAGTGAGTTCATGGTAGCATAGGCCCATACGGATCGTAAGCGGTTGTATGGGGTCACGGTAGTCAAGCTATCAGGTCAGCTAAAACAACATACACAAGATCCTCTCGGTCTGTCTGTGCTGCATGTGTTGATTGTCGTAGAAGGCGTAGCGGGTCAGATTTGATCTCTTAGCTAGTCTATATAAGATAAGAGGTGTGAGTCTGGACTGCAGTCGTCACAAAGTGTGTGCTGCGCTCCTCGGTGAGGTGTGAGAAGACACCGGTCACTACGGTCGATGTTCTTTGCTGATAGTGAGGTGTGTTTGTATGGTGTGAGGCGTCAAGTACAACAAGAGTACTGGGGTCTTCCTCGCAGAGATGTATTCAAGGGCCAACCTAAAAAGACCTTTATTCTGGGAGTAAACTTCTTACTGGGGCCTACATAGCTCCTTGCACGGATCTGAGAATACATATATTCTGGCGCTTCGGAACAGAGATCCTTCATAGACGGGCAGAGGGCTGCTGAGGTTGTTAGTGGCTGTGTATGTGGTTGGTTGGTTGGTTGGTTGTGTGTGCGTGTGTGGTGTGTCCAGCTGTCTGTCTTTCTCCACACTCTCATATCTCTTTTACACACACACACACACACAGGTCCCCTGAGAGATGGTGGTGGGAGGCAGGCAGTGTATGTGTTTGTGCATGCAGACTCGAGTGGGAAGGTGCCCTCTCACCTCCATCTCTCTCTTCCCTCTCCATCTCTCTCTTCATCTCTCTTTCCTCTTCATCTCTAACCTCCCTCTCTCTTCATCTCTCTCCTCCCTCTCCATCTCTCTCTTCATCTCTCTTTCCTCTACATCTCTCACCTCCCTCTCTCTTCCCTCTCCATCTCTCTCTTCATCTCTCCTCATCTGTCTCTTCCCTCGCTCTTCACCTCTCTCTCTCTTCATCACTCTCTTCCCTCTCTTCTCTTTCTCCTCATCACTCTCTCCCCCTCTCTCCTTTACACACACACAGTTCCCCTTCTGATGTGGGACTAGCCTTGGTGTGCATAACTCTCTGAGGATCAGAGTGTGCTAATGAGAATGTTCTAAAATAAGAACTCCTAGACCTCTCTTCCTACCCAGAGAGAGGAGAAGGGGGTGGGAGGAGAAGAGGAGAGGGGGAGGGATAGAAAAACATGTAGTTGGAAAAAGGGATGATTGGTCATGATGAGAAGAGGGCAGAGGGCTCAGGTTTGGTCAGAGGAAGCATGAAGGACTAGATCCCTCGTGTGATCTACGCCGGGCAGAGAGAGAATCCTGGGGTGATCATGAGATCACCTCCATGTTATCCAGTCTGATTGGGTTATCTCTCCACAAACTGCCACCTGACAAGACTTCATCAGCACTTTAAGTAGAAGTCTATTAGGGAGCGTTTTTATCTTTACTTTTGGGTGAGGTGAGTGAGTGAGTGAGGTGAGTGAGTGAGTGTCGGTAGACCTGGAGCTTGTGTAATGTGACAGGAAACAGTCCAGTATGTTCTGGCTGTTGTGGGGAGCGTGACTGTGCAGCCTCATGAATAGGCTGGGACCTGAACATGCATTAAGCATCCTGCGGTGTGATTGGCAGGTTCCTGTTCCGCAGCGGGAACCAGGAGCACCCAGGGGACCGCATAGAGAACACCACTGTCGAGATCCTGCCTTTCTCGGTGAGAACCACACACACACACACACGCGCGCACGCGCGCGCACTGCATGGGAAATAGCACCACTCGGTGTGAAGTGGCCATACACACATCAATGATTCGCTAGTGGAAAAATGGAATTTAGGATTAGAGTTATTGACATTCTGTGTGTCTCTCATTATTGATTAGTTATGGATCAGATCATGAATGCAACCAGCTCCAGTCAATAGAATTGAACCAGAGGATAGTGGTCATAAACAGGAACACACACAGAACCAAAAGCTCCGACCCGGATCGTGAACACCAGCTGTGTTGTGTTTTCAAGTCCTGTTTTAGTTAAGAACTTTCCTTACATCTGTTGTTCATCCTGTGTGTGTGTGTGTGTGTGTTTTTCAGGACAATGGACTGCAGACCAAAGTGAAATACAAGAGAACTGAAGATCGGTTTTACAGAATCGGTTAGTGGACTTGGGCCATTCCTACTGACCTCCTCCTCACCCTAACCTGTGTTACCAATCACTATGGTACCTTGTGGGTTTCCTTCTGTGTGTCTTCGTGTAAGTCTCTGCCTTGGTTTGGGCATGTGTTGATTTGCGTTTTGTGTGTGTGAGAGCAGGTCAGTTCCAGAAGGGCGTGGCAGAGGGCGTTGTAGATCCCTCTTTCAACCCTGTGGTGGCGTTACGCCTCTCCGTCCTGAAAGACTCCGCCGTCTGGGCCATCCTCAGCGAGGTTAGCCAATGACCGCCACCCGCTTGCTCCGCTAACCAATCAGAGGCACCGCTTCCTACTATTTTAAGTGCAGTTGCAGTCAATGCACCGAGGTGCCAATCTATAAGTGTGGATAGAGGGAAAAGAAAGAGGGAAAAAAACCTTCAAAGTATTGGAGGTGCGTTTGATTCGATTTGAGGGCACCTGTAGGGATCAATCAAGTGCTCCCTGAGTTGTATTATAGCCCAGGTGTGGTGGGCTGCATCTGCTCTCTCTCAGTCCTCTGAGTCATGCTGCTAGTCTGTGTTTGTGTCTAATAACAACCTGTTTACTTTGCTCTCTCCCTGCAGATCCATATAAAGAAAATAGCAGGCTAACTGACCGTGGGGGGGCTGCATCAATCAAGACCCCCTTCAGGGTGCTGGCGACCCGCATAGACTGACTGTGCACATGGCCCGCTGGCGCCTAGCAACCTGCATCGACATCACCAGAACCCCACCGAAGCGCAGAGTCTGTTTAAGGGGCTGATTTCGCAATTCTGTCTTTCACTGCCTTCCTCTTTCTATCTATTACGTCATCTATCTGCTACAGGTCTCTCTATCTCTCTACCTCTCTCTACCTCTCTCTCTCTCTCTCTCTCTCTACCTCTCTCTTTTCCTCCCTCTCTCTTCCTCTCTCCTCCTCCCTCTCTCTCTTCCTCACTCATTTTCTCTCTCTCCCTCTCTCTTGTCCTCCCACTCTCTCTCTCTCCCTCCCTCTCTACCCTTTTTTGTTTTATGAATGTGAAGACTACTGATCAGTGGAGGACAGTGTTAATCACTCGGAGACGCTCTGGTGTGTGCTGTCAGGTCTGCTAACGTTCTGTCTCTGGAGGTGACTGCTGGGTCCTGGGAGACTGGTTACAGACACACATCATCAGACATGCCTAATGGATCATCAGACATTAGTAATGGATGAGTAGCCACACCTAGGGACTGAGACAGAGATCATCTGAGCTGGTGATGTCACCCAGACACCCTGGTGTTGCAGTGCACAGTCCAGATCCAGCTCCACAGCGCTCTTTTGCCTCCTTTGGCCAGGCTTGGTACTGCTGCATGGCTGGAGCTTGGACACTGCCCTCTGCTGGTGAGAAACGGTCATCGCTGATGAAGACACTCCTAAACTTCAAAACGGAACCAGTTGCTTTGTGTTCCACCTTGACTTTCTTTCAGCTCAGAAAACCAGTCATTTGCTCAGATCGTGTCTGTCTGTAGTGTCTTTAAAAAAAAGAGTACTACTTTGTTACTATAGTAACAAAATGATTAGTTAAAGATCTGGTTGCTCAATCTGCCTTTATGGAGGCAGTGTCTCTGCCAGACTAGGTGAGCTTTTCTACCCGGGAGGAAGTTAATCTGAGTCGCAGGTCTCAGATCAGCAGATCTGTCTTCGGCCGTTACCCTTCACTATCTGGGGCTGCTCTCAGAATGGAGTCCAAGGCAACTCCACCCTCCAAACCCCCATAAGATATTGCAGTGAAGGAAACCATATCTATCTCACTATTTCCTGTCTCTAACAGGAAGTCAGGCATTTGACCTCCAGTGTCCTTTATGGTTAACCAATCAGACATGGCCTTGATATAATATTGCTCACCTGGGGAAATATATATATATAAATATACACATATATGTATATATATAGATAGAATATATTATATTGTTACAGCAATGACGATCTATGAAGGTGACTTAATTTATTTGAAATAAATCTTTAATTTGTACAAGGTTTAAAAAAAAAAAAGAAGTTATTTTGTAGTGTGTAAACGGTTTATCCCACAGCCGTGTTTGTTGGTGAATTATTGTTGGAGGGGTTTTCTGTCCGGATTGTGACGTTTTTTTACCGAGTTACTTGGTATCCATGTTGTCTTGCCCACGTTGAAACAGGTGAATCAACCCCCACGCTGTCCAACATGTTGAAGTGAATGGATGTGAAGGACTCAGAACAAAGATCAAGTGAGGATAAATAGCCTCCGCTCCTCATCCCCAATCTGGTGGACGACCCCTGAACCCAGGTGCCTTAATGTCAGGTCCTGTCTATAGTCTACTGTACCGACCTTTCAACTCACCCCTGATGACCCTCCCGGAGTGGACTTTCCAGGGTGGCAAGATTCTATCGTTCTAAATTCTAATTTAGAATTGGATTTCGGGACTGAAATCTTCTGTGTTACTCTGAAACGCCTCACCCTGTGTGTTACGCGTGATGTGTGTACATGTGGGAGTGATGCCCTGTTTAAAAACTGGAAAGAAATGTGTACATAGGCAACTTTTGTGGAGGTGGTTTGCACTGAGTATGTTTTGCCATCTTTTTTAATGGCTGTGCTTTTACTTTCTCCATCTCCAATTTTGGAGTTGCCCATTTTTGTGTGACATCATCATGTCGTATCCAATCAGACTGCTAGTTGTGGTTGAAAGGATTTTTTGGACTGCTGTAGCCTACATTTAACAGTTCTGGTTTCATAGTCACAGATTGAGCCTAATCTAGGATGATCGAGTGTCCTCAATTTAGACTCTTTGTGTGTGTGTGTGTGTGTTTTTTATTTATTTTTTAGTGTCAGATTGGTCTTAATCTGATTCTAATCTGGGTTTAATCTGTGTTTGTGAAACCAGCCTGATGTGCCATGTTCATAGCAGAGGACAGTACAGGTTTGCGATTGACCTGACATCTGCATCTGTCCTCTGACTTGTAAATACACAGAGTCATTAGCATTCTATACTCCCATCATCCATCCTCATTGATACCTATCCATCAATCCATACTGTTTTCTATCGAGAGGTCGTTATAAATGAATCATTGTTTCTTTTCTACCAGATGTCCTGTCCTTGTGTGGAGAGTGACAGGTTTGAGTGGGGGTGAGAGAGAGGTACCTTTTTAAGAGTTGGACGATTCGTGTTGATTTTAAACGAAGGACTTGAACACTTCCAGAAGGCGGCCATTAAGCACCAGGTGTGCGCTTTTGTAAACATTTTACTTTCATTTATTTATTGTCTGATTGAAGGATTCACCAGCCACTGTCGTGTGAGGATCGCACCCAACTTCTAAAACATTAGTGGTTGAACCACTAACTCTAACTATAAAGTAACTTTCTCCTCCAAAATTTGAATAATTTCTTACTCGTGGGCAAATAAAGCCTCATCTCCCCCAAGCATAACCAGTCTTGGCTGAAGGGAGACAAACCTACACACTACACAAACCTACACACTCATGTCTGTTTCCTCTTACGCTGCCTTCCATACACTGTTTTTAAACTGCTGGTTTACAGGGAATAGGGAGCTGAAGGACCTAGCGATATGTGTCCTTGGTGACGAGATGAAACCAGACTTGTCCTTCTCTGTTTTTCTGTTCACTCCTTCTACACCTCTGTCAGTTCATGTGCCTTCATCACATACATATGTATGTCTGCCTCTGATTTGACATGGATTCACATGGACATCTTTGAAATAAATCAAGATCATTGATACAAACCACGCCCACAATGCTCGTGTCTTTCTTTTTATTTGTTTTCACTTGTTAGTCATAGAAGTCACGGTTGGTTCGTGTAAAATTGATTCCTTTTTATTTTCTGAGACATTAAAATCATGATCCACTAGACAAGACCGACTTTTTGAAATCCTCTTGACTTGAGTGAATGAATGAATTGATGGATGGGTGGATGAATGAATGGTTTTATTGTTTTTGAGACTTCGCTATGCTTCGAGTATCACCTGGTGGCATATGTGAAGTACTACGTGTTGTGAAACGGAACTACAAACCCAGAATGCACTTCGTTTACCCAGGTTTCTAGCGAATCAAAAATGGTTGCTTGCATAAGATTTACGTGACATTCTGGACGTATCGACTTTAATATGTAATTTAGTGAAATTCTTTCTTAAATGAGAATTCGACATCATGCCAAAATACTACGAGGACAAAGAAGAGGACACACGAGCCTGCTCCGGCATTAGAGAAGATTTCAGAGCATGTCTTCTTCAACACGACTGTGTGGTAAAGGTAACGTTTATTTACTCATAACACTGCTATACAATGTAATGTTAAGATTTGTGTTATACGCCTGGATTGAAATATCTAAGTTGTCTAGCTACTCGGCTATCTAAATGCATGGCCAAACTTACACTCTAGCTAACCGCAGGCATTTCGACCCGCAGGAGGGGAAGATGCCAAGTGAATGTTTAAAGGAAGGTGCCTGCAAAGCGTTACAAACCTCTTTCTTCGAGTGCAAGAGGTCGATGGTAGGTTCACAATAACAGAAGTTGCCAGACCGAGTCACGTTATTCATTGTGCCACACCGAAGCAGTTACGTCAACGTGTTTCGCTGTCATTATATTCCAGAGGGCATTTTTACGCCATTGTGGATTTACCACGATATGTTTTTTAGCATAATCCTCTTTCAGAGAAGTACCTTCATATTGTCTTCCTCTCTCGACAGCTGGATACCAGGTCAAGGTTCAGGGGGAGGAAAGGCTATTGACTTCTTCTGGTGCTGTGATGGACTCTGCCTGTGGTCTCTGTGACCGGGGGAGGACTGGAGTTTGGAAATGGAAGTTATCTGTGATAGCTTCATCCTCAGTGTGCGGGGGAATACATATTGCACTGATTGCAGTGAGTCAGTGATGTGTGGCCATCAAACGGCATCGAGACGGACCGGGTCAGATGTTATATAACGTCTGAGTGGGATGGTTTTATTGTATTTAACTGCTGCCAGAGTGTGTCCCTGATATAGAAAAAAAATGCCTTTCCATTGGGGATGTTAGACAAGCTGTCTGTTCTGAAATGTAATAAATGTGTGATTAAACAGACTTGAACATGTAGTTAAATTTGTTTGAAGATAAACATGAAGCACAATTGAAGTGAACATTTATTTAATAATAGCATCATAGCCATCTCCATTCACATTGTGTACATTCGTCAGTGATGCACATGCTTGTCTAGTAAGACTAGTGCTTTAGGAACATTCTGCTTTTTAGCATGTTAGTAGGATTTACAACATGACATCTATGAGTCTTATACAAAAAAGTACAAAATCTTTGTATAAAATATGAAACACTCAGTGCAATGGAATCTATCTTAAATTGAATACGCGCAACTTCTTTATATTAATTTTATAAAACAAATCTGAGGTCACACTGCCCAAATACAGATTTTCTAAAATTGCCTTTCAGACATGACAAATGTCTTTTAGACATTCTTTAGACAAGTCATTCTGAATGAGCATGGCCCCAAAAGTCAATGATTAACTCCAGTTATCCTGCTAATATTTGAGAGGGTGAAGAAAGGAGGGAGAGAAATGGGTGCAGGGTTAAGAGAAGGGAGGTGAAGTCTCCCCTGCCTTCACTTCAGCGCATCCATCATCATCTTCTTGAACTTCTCCATGTCCACCTTCCTCATGACGAAGGCCTTGTGAGTCTTCTTCAGCAGACCCAGCGTGTCCACGACCATCATCCCCCTCGTGTGAGTCCCGGCCAGCTCCACGCTCACCCCCACCTGGTCGCTCGCCGTCACGAAAGCATCGTCTACGGCCGCCGCCATGGCGTAGGAGTCACATGACACGAAGCCTAAGCCGTCCACCATCTCCTTCTGGGATTGCTCGCTCTGCGATTGGTCCATGCTATGGCGGAAAATCCGGGCCATGAAGCGAGCCTTGTTGGTGTCCTGGGCCAGCCAGGCGTCACAGAACTCCTACCAGACAGCACCGGAACGACACCAACAATTAACAACCAACAAGCCTATTCAAGCCAAATCATCTAGGGTCCGTGTGTACTTGTTAATGTGCAGTGACTTTAAAAGGTTTGGATTCATCCCAGGAAGACAACCTGTTAAGGGGTTTCCTAAATAAAGGGTTAGTAAGGGTTAGCAACAACAGCATGCTATCTCAGTGTAGTCCATGCAGAAACAGGTCAAGACTGTGATCAGCTTTGCTTTGGGGTAGCTATTTACCCCAGGGCATTAGAACCCTTCGAGGTGGTGTCGATCTGAGCATGCTCTTAGTAGCTGAGCCTCACCCATGGCAGCTTGCTGTAACAGGTGAACTCCCAGCAGGCCAGGTAAGTTGGACACAGGAAGTCGTTGAGGACGATGTAAGCTGCTTCCGGGTCGGCTGCAAAGTTGAACTCTCCGCACACCGTTGTGTTTCCGCGAGCTGTGGGTAAACAGATGAAACGGGTCATTCCCTCCTGCCACTTCACCCGTCGTCTTTAAAAGGGTTTCATCCTTAATCCTGATGGGTTTGCTAAATGCTGTATCCGTCATTTAGAAGACTCAACATGGAGCCCAGTGGAGAGTGCAGTGAGGGCTTAAGCTACAGAAGACAACATCCTTCACCGTCAACAAACAACATGCAGATCGCATGTTAGGTAGCTAGGTAGGTCTGACCAGTCAAGCCAGCTCGACCTACACCAACCCAGATTAACACCACCTAGTGGTGAATCCTACTACTGCATGAAAAGGTCTCCCAGGGGATACAGGTGAGCTCACATTCGGTGTTGCCCCCCATGATGTAGAGGCCTTTCAGCTTGCTGGCAATGGAAGGGTCCAGTCTCACCGCCAGGGCTAAATTAGTGAGGGGTGCCGTAGCAACCAGAGAGATCTGAGGGAGAGATGAGCAGAGGAGGATGAGAGGAGACAGTGTGTGTGTACCTTCACCATCTAGCCTAATGTCTCTCTCGATCTTCCACTCACCTCTCCAGGGTTCTCGTTGATGATGCGTATCATGGCCGACACCGCCCCTTCCTTCTGGATCATGTCCAGACCCGGGGCGTCGGGATCGGGGGCGTCTCCGAGCCCGTCCTGGCCGTGGAAGTTTCCCACGTGGACGTGCATCCCCAGGATGGATCTGGCTGCTCCTCGGAACACCGGAATCTAACATCCGGAACACCCGGAGCAGTGCTGTCAGAGTGCTACCATGGTAACTTCACAACGAGGACAACGCCTCTCTCTTTGTTTATCTGCTTGCTTGTCTGACTACATGTCTAACTACCTGCTAGGCCTTCTGCCTGCAAGTCGAAACACATACTCATGGATGGATTACTCAGTCCTGTGTTGACAGTGCCTCCCAGCTCCTGCAGTCTGACTCCAACGACTCCTTTTGCATGTGGTAAGTGGTAATAACAGTGTATTGTAGCAGGAGAGGCATCGACCTATCAGAGCCTCTCTGCACATCACATGATGCGCGTTCACAGCTGTCATCATGCCCAAGTCAAGGTTAAGCAGCGTTTTAAACTCCTCGTTAGTCAGAAACAAAAACCTATAAACAAATGTATAACCTGTCATAGAGCAAAACTAACCCAAAGCAAACACAATGGATCTGAATAAAACAGAATACGATGAAACGAACTTTATCCAACAGAATAGAAAATTAGATTCTGTACCTCTAGTCTGTTGCAAGCCTGAAGAACCCTTAGCGTGTTCCGACAAACGTTCTCCACGCTGGTGTTGCCGTGGACGCAGGTGATGCCTAGCAGCTGGATGTGGGGCTGGGCCAGAGCCAGCATGATAGCCTGGGCGTCATCCACACCACAGTCCACATCCACCAGGAGCTTCTTCTGGGGCATGTTGGACCCTGGGGGCCACACACACACACACACACGCACACACACGCACACACACACACACACGCACACACACACACGCACACACGCACACACACACACAGAGCATGTTGATACGTACACAGCACGTTCATTCACATGGAGAGGGATAGAGGAAGGGAGAAATAGAGACACGTGCAAACATCGGTTTGCACAATGACAGTTACAGTTAATGGTTACTTTCAATATGAACTTTTGTCTCACACAGGGGCTTCTGCCTGACGTACTGTACTGCTCTTATCAAGTGACCTTAACCCTGTACCTGCCATATGTTTGTTCTGTAGCTGGAAATGTAAAAGCTGTGGACCAGCTTGAAGATTACCATGATATCAAAGTACTGTACAAAAGAACACCGACCAACCTAATTCATCTCTGCCCTAGAGTTGACTTGTTGACCTAGCCTGACAGACTAAGGTTTGAAACGGTTTCTCAAATAAAGCATCGTAAAGTGACTCAGATTTGTATTGCTACGTAGGAAAGTACGTAGCAATCTGCTGCCTGCTTTGCTTCGATTTGTTCGAGAAAAAAAAGCACCTTAGGTTACAGAAAACACAACCACTTCATCCATGTACATGCTTGTTTACAAATATTCAAAGTGATTACCTGTGGTTGAAAATAACAAGACCGGACTGTGGGAGTGTGAAGAATAGCGTGTCTGTCTGCTGTTGAGCCGGGTCCGGGATAAGTGGCTGTCACATGCTAGGGTGACCCTTGGAGCACCCATGGGACCGAGTGTATAAAGAAGGAGGGGTTTTGATGAGATGAATTCATTAGAGACAAGGATTGAATCTGCAGTTACTGACGTCTACACAAGACGTGTGGTGGTGCTGCGTGTAACGTGCATTTGTATTTATTATACAGCAAAAAACAAACCACCACTATCACATGTAGGTAAATACCAAGCTAGGATTGTTATGGTGGCAGGTCGACAACTGTTCGTGTGGTCCGACTCATTGAGAATGCAAGAACAACTCAAAATTAACTTTGCTTTCATTTAATCTAATCTATGAACCTCCGGGTATGATTCAAATCAAATTTAAATCCGTTGACCCTGCACTCTTCCGGGGCGTAATTACATAAGACTGACCTTATTTAATTCTCACCTCCGTGTTGATAGTTTAAAAAAATACTTGGATGCATCTCCAATACACCGTGTGCACAATGTTAAGGTCGCGGCCATTTAAAATATCTGCCTCCGGTGACGTTTTTGCAGTAACCAAAGAAGCAGCACAGAACGCATCATCGGCAGATTCGCTATTACTCGTCTTGTGATTCTTGTGATTATGTCTTGTGATTATGTCTTGTGATTTACTGTATGCCACTGCCACTCAAGCGAAGGCAGTGAGAGGCAAAAATCAGACAGACACATGGAGGTGAGAGATAAATATCACAAGATAAACATGAATTTTATTTAGATTTTAATAGCAGGAGTACAGGAGAGAGGAAAGAACAAAAGCACATTTTACAGCAAAGAAAATCTTTTATCGCCCTAAACGTCCCACGTATTGTCCATTCACATGATCAATGTATTAAACTATAACTGCATCAGCATTTGGCAACGTTTTCATTAAATTATCATAAATAATTTGTGTGAAATTATATTTGAACATACTTCTCAACTCAAAGACCAGTGTAGATGCTGACAGAATTATTGTAGCTAAACCTAACAGAGGAATAATCTGTGAAAATCACTCCACAAAAGCCTACATGTCAGATCTGATATACATCCTCCATGTTCTCTAGAATCTAGATCATAGGTGTCGAACTCCGGTCCTCGAGGGCCGGAGCTGCACACCTGATTCTAATGATGGGTCGTTATCAAGCTCTGTGGAAGCTTGATAAAGACCCATCATTAGAATCAGGTGTTCTGGAGCAAGGAAACACTGAAAACCTTCAAGACAGCGGCCCTCGAGGACCTGAGTTTGACACCCCTAATCTAGATTTATGGATGATGGACAAAGGCCACCATGTTATCTGACCAAAGAGGTCACACAAGGACCTTTCTAACGCATGTATTCGGCCATGCACAATGATCTCCCCTTCTACGATACTGTAGCATATGAAGTGTCACGTTTCAACTTTCATTCGGTAAAGATCATTGCTCTTTGCTTCGAGTTTTAACATAGTCTCAACGTTTTGTCCTGGATTGCTCCGGTGGTCGGTATTGACAGGATTCCGATGACCAGAACCTGTCCTGTCAGACCGGGACAAGATCTATCACTATCGTTACATTCTTCAAGTACGTTGACATGGGTACATTTGATGTGTAACAATAGGCGATTGTCCACGTTTGTGTTGTTTAGCTATAATCTGCTGTAATATCTCTCCTGATGACCTAACAACATGGCACCGAAAATGCCTCCGTCTTAAGTCTAGAATCATGACAGTGACCAAACTACGATAACAAAAAATCGTTCACATTTCTGGGATGACCTTCTGCGACATCCTCAGCTTGGATGTCGTTAGGTGTTTCAAAGACGTCTGTGCTTGATTTTTCGTGAGACACAACAGAAAATAACAGGAATAACAGGTGAAAAACGTAAAACTGTAAACTAAGAGCTCTAAAACTAAAATAAGTGTTTCTCTACGATTATAGCGACTCCATTGGTTCAAGGCCCGATCTGAATGTGTTTTCCGAAGTTTCAGCGCCGTGGCACTGACTTACTATAGCATAGTTATTTGGCAGAAGCGACAGGGCGATTGGCGATTAAGATAAAGAAAGGCTTGTCGTTGTGAGCACGCGGGAAGGACCCTCAACATGCCTTGGCATCAGCTAAGAGGTCGTCGGGAGGTGGTCGTGACTTTGCAGAAGATCTCGGATGCACTCTGAGCTACTGTGAAAGCTGGATAGGAAGCCATGTCTCTAGGTGCTGGGTCTGTTGTGGCATGGCTGTCAAGACCATGAATATTCTGTGGTTCAAAAGTCAGGGAGCTACAGAGAGATGATGACCTCTGATAACACTGGAACATGACTTTATTAACAGTGACCGCTAAAGAGATGCGTGTTGATATTTAGTTTGTGTGTAGGGTTTCTTTATTCTTGATCCTGTTCCTCCTGTTGGTTCTTTTTCGAGACCGGCAGATTGAGCGTCCAATCAGGTTTCTACTTTCCCATACGTGCCCTCTGGGGGGCGGTACTGCTTAGGGAAGGCCTTCAGTTGGAGGGAGTTAAAGGCATATTTACGACATCCCACGTTCTTCATTGTGTTCTCTCTCCGGCAGCCCTCACTGGGGGAGGGGAGGGGGAGGGGGGGGGGGGGGGGGGGGGGGGGGGGGGGTGGAGAAGAGAAGAGACAGGAAACGGTATTTAAGATGAAGGGATATATCAATTGATAACTTTATTTTCCTTATGAGACATACCTGTAAATATTTGTCAACTAAATCATTCCCTAAATGGAGGTCTGAGTCAGATAAAAGTGTTTGTGTTTGCGTTCCTCCAGGAGAGGAAGCAGCTCTACCTTCTCATGCAGTCGAGAGCCTGGGAGAAGACCTGCGGAGCCATGGCGTGCTCCTGCTGTAGCACCAGACACTGCTCCAGCGTCAGAGACATGGCCGTGCGGTCCTTGGCGCTCTTACAGCTGGTGAAGCGAACGCCATTCAGACGCCGGCACGCCTGGCAGGGGAGGGAGTGGAAGGGACGAGGAGGGAGGGAGGGAGGGGAGGGGAGGGGAGGGACAAGGACGGAGGGAGGGATGGGGGGGGAGACATGTAGGGCATGTTCTTCAATCACATCAATATTCCATGTGTCCTGAGAGAGAGAGACAGGAAGAGAGAGACGGGAAGAGAGAGACGGGAAGAGAGAGACGGGAAGAGAGAGACGGGAAGAGAGAGACGGGAAGAGAGAGTGCAACGGAGGGGAAGATAAACAACAGCGGAGCCTCTCTACCTCGGCCGCCTGCCAGAGGATCTCGACGTTCTTGCTCTTCTTGGCGTTGACGTTGTGGCTCAGCATCTTGAGAAGCTCAGGAACACTGGTCTGGCTGTGGGAGCGAGGGAGGCCTGGGGGAGGACAGGAGGAGGAGGGAGGGAGGGAGGGAGGGAGAAGTGGGGATGAAGGAAGAAGAGAGAGTCACCTTGCGATTCAGACACCCTGGTGAGTGATCATTGAGATGGAAACTGTCCCCTGCACCCACTCTGGAATAAAAACCATCACAGACTTGATCATGTGCTTATAGTTGGTTCACAATGCTAGCAGATAAGATGACAGTAGTGTGTATACACAGCAGATGATAACAGTAGATTATGAGCGTAGTGACGCGTGGTGGTGCTGACTCACAATCCTCTGGTAAGACCTCCTTGAACTGATCGTAGTAGGAGCTCAGGCGAGCCATGCTCTCTGTGTTCACAGCCTCCTGGAGAGACGTGTCCCCAAACCTGGAGCAAACACAGACGTTACTGCAGGACCTGGACACACACTCATACACACACATACACACACACACTCTCACACACACATACACACACTCACACATACACGCTCATACACACTCACACATACACGCTCATACAGACACACATACACATACACGCTCACACACACACGTACACACACACACACTCACACATACACGCTCACACACACACACACACACTCTTCCTCTCCTCTCTCTCCCTCCTCTCTTCTTCTTCTCCTCTCTACTCACTTCTCAGCGAGCGTCTGCTGCTCGTTGATTCCCACGTTGAACAGGACAGGCTGCACACGCAGCAGCATGCCGTTCTGGATCTCCCGTGGTAACGCGTCAAACATCGCCCCCGGCAACGGAACCCTGACGTTGAAGCCGTTCCGGTTCCCGGTGATGACGGGGAGCATGTCCGGGCTGAACCCGGAGGTTGCCTGGGTAACCTTAAATGTGACGTTCCTCAGGTCCAGTACGCCCACACTCATGTCCTCCAGCATGGCCAACTCCTCCCCTTTAAGAGAAAGAGGTAGGTAGAGGTACATGGTTCATTTGATATACTGGAAACAAATACACAAATCCTGAGGGGGTTAATACACACACACAGACCCATATCCGTAACACACACTCACAGACACACACATGTATACACAGACACGCACAGACATAAAGAGACAGACATAAATGCACGCACGCACACACTCACAGACACATACAGACAGACACACACACAGACAGACTCACACACACAGATAGAGACTCACATGCACAGAGACACACACACAGAAACACACACGCAGACACACACACACATGCAGACACACACACACACACACACGCAGACACACAGACACACACAGACACACAGACAGAGACTCACACACACGCACAGACACACACAGACACAGACTCACACACGGAGTCATACTGACCGTAGGTGCTTAGCAGCCCCTCATACTGCACCAGGAGGCCGATGGTGTGTAGCTGTCTGAGGAAGCCGTCGTCACAGAGACAGTTCCTCAGCTTGATCACGAAGCCGCTGATCAGAGCCGTGAGCTGCACACAATCAGCAACCGACCAATCATCAACCATCCACCAATCCATCCACACCTCCTGTCTTTTCATAGCGGTTATCTATAAAGCATCCATCCATACATCCCTCCAATGTTTGGATCCATCCATCCCTCGTCAGCCATTAGACACGTGTTTCCCAATCCCTCCCTCTCTCCAGCATCAGTGTGTGATGTGTCATGTGAGGGAGGTGAGGCGGGGACCTACGGTCTGGCAGAAGACCACGTCACGGCGGTACTGCAGGGTGAGGCTCATGGCGATGGTGGGGGCGCTGTCCTGCATCAGCAGGAACACCATGGCCTTCTTAGCCTTGTCGCTCATCAGGGAGACGCACTCCGACAGCGTGGTCAGCAGGGGGTACAGGGCCTCGCTCCACTCGCCTGGTGGAAGCAGGGCGGACGTTACAGCACGCACACACAGGAGCACACACACACAGGAGCACACACACACACAGGAGCACACACACACACACACAGGAGCACACACACACACACAATAGCACATACACACACAAACAGGTACAAAGAGACAGTAACACACACACACAAATTGGATGTACTTGCATCTCACCTGGAGAGGGCTTTTCCGCCTCAGGGCTGCCATCTATAGGAGAGAGAAGGTATCACATGGATGAACTGGAGGATTAAGTGTTGCTGCCTCCAGAGATAATATAGCTGCTCCTGATGTTAAGACTCTGAGTTAACAGCTGTTCACAGTCAAACCTACAGCAGTGTCTGTGGTGGGGCGGGCATGCAAGGGTGTGGTGATAATGGGAGGATGATGATGATGAGGGAGGAAGAGGATATGCTGATGGCGACAGGAAGTTCTTCTGTTTACATCCGGGGTGTATCCAGAAAGCTTCCTGGTTACTAAGGATACCTCATCAGACACATGTTACATTTCAAGCAAGGCACGCTGTTATTAGTGTCCTGATCAATCAGTCTAGCATTTCACTGAACAACAGAACAACCAACCATCACATTAATTTATTGTTCAATTTAACAAGCAGGAGGGAGGATGGAAAGGGAGACTGAGTGAGTACGTGTCTGTTTAGACATCTTTGCCTGTGTGTGTGTGAGCATGCATATGTGTGTGTGCGAACAATGCATATGTGTGTGTGCCTGTGTGTGTGTGTGTGTATGTGCCTGTGTGTGTGTGTGTGTGTGTCTGTGTGTGTGTGCCTGTGTGTGTGCCTATCTGTGTGTGTGTGTGTGTGTGCCTGTGTGTGTGCCTATCTGTGTGTGTGTGTGTGTGTGTCTGTGTGTGTGTGCCTGTGTGTGTGCCTATCTGTGTGTGTGTGTGTGTGTCTGTGTGTGTGTGCCTGTGTGTGTGCCTATCTGTGTGTGTGTGTGTGTATACCTTTCTTGGTTCTTCCTTCCTGCGGACCCTCAGCAGCCAGGAAGACGTCCTCACAGCTGCTGTCACTCTCCATCCTGTCTCTCTGCATCAGACGGGCCACCCTCTGGATCACACACTCCAGACTCTTATCCACGTTCAGCCACACCTTCTCCTGGAGGGAGGGAGGGAGAGAGACAGGGGAGAGGAGGGAGAAACAGGCAGAGAGAGACAGATGGAGAGACAGAGAGAAAGACAAACAGACAGAGGAAGAGGGAGAGAGGGAAATACAGACACACAAAGGAAGAGAGAAAAAGATTCAACAGTCATTCAAACAAGCCACACAGTTGATTTCATGCTACATGAGTCCACTCCAAAGTACTAGTATCCTGTGTAGTTTGTCTGCAGCTTGAGAAGGTCAGTAAAGCAGCAGCTCTTACCCACTCCTCCTCGTGCCAGTCAGCCGGAAGAGAGGTCCGCTTGCCCCTGTCTCCTTCGGGGTGTCGCGAGGGCGAGGTGGAGAGGCGGGAGGGAGAGTGGCGAGAGGGCGAGCGGGACGGGGAGCGGGAGGAGGGCGAGAGGGAGGAAGAGGAGGGCGAGGGCGTGCCCTGGGGGGCGATGCCTTCAGGACGCGCGGCGGCCAGGGCCAAGATGGCCGACGAGAGGAGCTTGGAGTCGCACACGGTCACCAGCTGGCGGGTCTGGAGGGAGAAGAGGAGAAGATACAGTAGATTGGAAGAGAGTCAGAGCATGTGGATGCTACTGTGTTCCCTCCTGTCTCCATCTCTCCCTCCCCTCCCTCCTCCCCTCCCTCACCCTGCCCTCCCCTCCCCTCCCTCACCCTGCCCTACCTTCTCAGTGAGGATGGCGAGGGTTCTTTCCAGGGCGTTGGCGGAGCGTTCCTTGGCAGCACGGGACAAGCGCTCAGCGTAATAGCACACCTGGGTCTTCAGCGTGTTGATCTGACCAATCAGCTCCTTCGCCCTGACCACATCCTGAGGTAGGTAAGCCACCGCTTTCGATCCAGAGCCAGAACTGCAGAGGTGTGTGTGTGTGTGTGCGTGTGTGCAGGTGTGAAAAACCACAGGTTAACCATGGTCACTGAGGTTAGGTTAGATCACATCAACCGAGTGCATACTAAGAGGCAGCACTTCAAGCACAGGTGATGTAAACAACCTCACCTTTCCTCCTTATAAGCGCTGAGCAGGAGGATAAAACAAACAAACCACAGTCAAAATGATAGAATCTTGTTCAACTTTAAAACTCTGCACATAAACAGCATGTAAATCGCGTACAGGGGCACCATGACAGGCTGTGGGGCCAGGGGCCTAGCAGGGGCCATAACAGACCCTGGGTGTTGTCCTACGGGCTCCATCTACTCACTGTTTCCTCGCCTCCTCCAGCTTGTGCACCAATCTACGGAGGCCGCAGCCTTTGAAACCCTGATAGTGCGCGGCCGGGGCCCCGATGGTCACCACGTCGTACGTGCGGTCTGACAGCAGGGGGCGACACAGAGCCAACATCAACCACAGCACACTTAACCTCAGAAACCATCGATTGATCGCACTCTTCCAAATGTCCATCCGTCAAAATATCCCACCAATCAATTAACGAATCAATGAATCCACCAATCATTCCGTCAGTTGTTAAACAAGTCTTGCTGGCCAGGTGTGGTACCTACTGTAGCCAGACTCTCCCTGCACACGCATCCTCTGAACATGCAGGTTGGTAGGGATGAACTCCAGCTTCCTCTCTGCCTTCAGAGTGCTGGACTTGAAGGAGGGACCTGGGGAGGAGAGGAGAAGGGGAGGGGAGAAGAGAGGAGGAGAAGAGAGGAGGAGAAGAGAGCATATAAGAAACAAACTATATGTTTCAGTTGTGTGTGTATGTGTGTACGTGTATTTGTGTGTGCGTGTGTGTATGTGCGTATGTGTCTATTTGTGTGTGTATGTGCGTATGTGTCTATTTGTGTGTGTATGTGCATATGTGTCTGTGTATGTGTGTGTGTGTGTACTTACCCTTGTATTCATGCAGGTCACTGATGGTCTCCTGGTAGGTGAGGATGATGGTCTGGTACTGAGTGATGATGTCTCTCCTCAGGTTCTCCCAGCAGGGAGACAACTCCCCCAGCTCCTCCAGCTCACACACCCTGCACACACACACACACACACAGGCACACACACAGGCGCGCACACACACACACACACACACACAGGCGCGCACACACAGGCGAGCACACACACACACACACACACAGGCACACACACACAGGCGCGCACACACAGGCGCGCACACACACACACACACACACACAAGCTGTGACGGTTGTCAATAGAAATATGTGTTCCCATCGCCCAACTCTAACACACACACACACACGTTCTCCTGGACTTTGCAATGTCCACACACCTGACAGCATCTTCCTCCAGCAGCAGTTTGACAAACTGTCGGGGGATGTGGAGAGACAGCACGCTCTCTGCCATCTGCTCCAACACTCTCAGGTGGTTCCCGTCTGTGCTGGGGAAGCGGTACATACGGGACATGGTGCCCCCGAACACTGCAACACACACACGGGAGAGACACACACAGTGGGTACACACACACTCAGACACATACACACTCAGACACACACTCAGACACACAGACACACTCAAACACATACACACACACTCAGACACATACACACTCAGACACACACTCAAAAACACACGCACACACACACTCAAACACACACACTCACCGGCCTTCAGCAGTGTGTCTTTGCAGAGAGAAGCAGACTTGGACCGGATGCCAATGGATTCAGTCAGACTCTCATCCACTGGGAGCACCATCTAAAACACACACACACCCCATACACACACACGAGCATCAAAGACCTCTTATGGAGGGGTGATGTGGGCTAGGTTGGGTGTGAGTAGTATCTTTGCCTACTGTAGTGACAGGCCTAGTGACCCCTGCATAACCCTCTCTGCTCCCCTCCCAGTCCCTGCCCCAGGTCAAAGGTCAACATAGACACATAGGATAGAGACATGGTGTATACAGACAGGCTTCCTTTTGTGTGTGTGTGCATGTGGGTGTATTTGCGCATGTGTGTGCATCCATGCATGTATATCTGAGTGTTCGAGTGTGTGTGCATGTGTCCGTGCATGTGTGTATAAATGTACATCACGTGTGTGTGTATAAATATACATCACGTGTGTGTGTATAAGTGTACATCACGTGTGTGTGTATAAATGTACATCACATGTGTGTGTGTATAAATATACATCACGTGTGTGTGTATAAGTGTACATAACGTGTGCGTGTGCACCCGGTGACCAATCTCCTTCCACTCACTCTCCCGTTGACGGTGTCTCCACGCTGTAACCTAGCAACAGGGGCCCTCTGTTCCCGCCTCTCCTCGATCTGCCAGGCGATGATGGTGATGTTGCCCGTCCGCTCGCTCTCTGCCGACCTAGCGACCACGGCACACGCTAATCACAACCCCCGCCTCAGCGCCAACATCACAGCCCCCAGTTCAGGACAACATTTCAACCATCAATTCTGAACCCTTTCCCACAGCCACTAGACAGCCTGGGTGAACGAACATGTTACATTCATGTGGCTTCCTTGGTCTCGCCCACTACTAGAGATATTATGTAATATTAGGATCTGCACGACCCAGTTTAATCCCCTGTTCTGTGAAAACAAGTGTTTGTGCGTGTGTGTATGTATGTATGTGTGTGTGTGTATGTGTGTGTGTGTGTGTATGTATGTATGTGTGTGTACCTGAGGGTCAGGTGTAGTCTGTGGTGCTTGTCTTGCAGGAGCTCTTTGACAGGAAACATAGCTGAACCTAGCATGTACATCTGACACACACACACACACATACAACACACGCACACACCACATACACACACACGCACGCACGCACACACCACATACACACGCACGCACACACCGCATACACACACACGCACGCACACACGCACACACCACATACACACACACCACATACACACACAACAACAAAGACAGACCAGGAGAAAGTGACATAGTGAAGGCAGGAAAGTGCCGTGTATTTCATACACAAATGACCAAACATGAGCGTGAGGCAGGATAGAGAGACAGAGAGATACGGTAGTTTTAAGGTGGGTCCTCACCGTTCCCTGGGCACGGTCCTTTACATCGTAGACAGACAACTTGACCTGGGTCTGCTGCGTGATCAGAGAGTCCTGGAAGAACGCTATGCTGCTCAGGAAGATAGGGTTGCTGGTGCCCTAGAGAGAGAGAGAAAGAGAGAGTGATGGGGGAGAGGAGGAGCGAGAGACAAGGAGAGAGACAGCGTGAAAAAGAGAGTGAGGGAGAGAGACAGGGAGCAAGAGAGAAAAAAGTGACAGCTATAGCGTGATTGATCAAGCTACAACACATACAGCATTGAACAGTCATGTCAATGGTCATCGGTCAGGTTGTGGTCAGGTTGTGGTCATGTTGCTGTCAGGTTGTGGTACCTCGATGATCTCGGTCTGGGCGTGCTTGGTCCAGAAGGCCTGAGGGGGTGTGGTGCAGCTGACCGCCACGAAGCTGGTTGGTTTTCGGTCCAGAGCAGGGGTGACCAGCTCACTGCAGGCTGGGGGGGGGGGGGGGGGGGAGGGCAGGCAGAGGACATCATGGACCCAGACCTATAGGTCAACACAGAGCTCCACTCTCGCTGAACTAGTTATGATGAGACAGTACGTCGCCAGTGACACTCACCCAGACTAAACTCCAACACAGGCTCATCTGGGTCCTGACTGTTGCCTAGGAGATGAGGGGGTGGGGGAGGAAGGGAGATATGAAGATAAAATAGAACGACGGGAGAAGGGGGGTGAGAGATGTTTCAGCAACACAGATCATCCACATAGACTTCAGGATCCCATAGACCGTCATCAAGGCATGATTCCGTAACATGTAAGGTCCTGGTTACCTGAGAGGGCCAGCCCCATCATCTCTGCTGAGAGGTCGAAGGTGTTGGCTCGATACACCGACCACGGGCGATGCCGGGGGCTGCGCTCCTTCCCTGACATGGTGGGGGTCGGGGGAGGGGGGGGGGGGGGGGGGGGGGGGGGGGGGTCAGGGGTCAGAGATGAGGGTCAGGGCCGTTAGAAGGAGGGGGTCAAGCGTGCAGATCCTACAGCTGCACAGAGGTCTTCTAGGGCTGCTGTGTAGATCCAGGAGGGTCCTTCCCAAATGTGATCGCTCTTCTATTGGCTAATCTGGAGAGAGAGAGAGGGAGAGAGAAAGAGAGGGAGAGAGAGGAAGGAGAGGGAGAGACGGAGAGAGAGAGGGAGAGAGAGGGAGAGAGAGGGAGAGAGAGAGAGAACGAGAGAAAGAGAGAGGGGGAGAGAGAGAGAGAGAGAGAGAGAGAGAGAGAGAGAGAGAGGAAGAGAGTTGATTAGCTCATATGAAGAATCTGAAGAGAAAAGCAGACTGGTATTACCGGAGAGCGTTTCTGATGTGAGTTGGTGAGACAGTGAGAGGAGGAAGAACTGGTTTCACAGTGCAGTGTCAGGAAAAGGGAGGAGCACTGCCTTCCCCTGTCTACAAAGTGTTAATATGAGCAGTGAGATGGGGCTTGGATTGGGGAAAAGTGTGACTTTTCACACAGTTGTGGGGCGTGAAGAGAAAGACAGAGAGAGATTTAAAAAAAGAAGATGTGAGACTAAGAGAGACAGATAGATTGAGATAGAGAGAGAGAGAGAGAGAGAGAGAGAGAGAGCTGTAGAGAGGAACAGGGGGAAAGTATCGTCATGTAACTAATCAGGTAACTCTTGTTAAACGTCACCTAGCAACAGAGTTGACTGGACGACACCCAGTCGGATGTCAGTGTCTTTACAGAGATCATGTTGTTCCACACGCACAGCTTCTACCACACAAACTGCTATTATTGCCACATTAAACACAGCTGTTCTGCTGCATACTGGGTCTGTTCCCATCACATTTCTACCATAACAAACATAGCTAGCATGCAGATATGGGCTGTATGTTTGTCTCTCTCGCCTCAGTCACGTCTCCGCACCTCAACTTCCAAGAGAAAATCAACCCAGATTGATCCTGATTCAGTTTGCCTTTTGAATAGCTCCCACTAGCAAGCTGGTGTATGAGTCATGCTCTCCCTGCGTCACTCCTCCAACACACGCACGCACGCACGCGCACACACGCACGCGCACACACGCACACACACACACACACACACACACGTTCAGTCACCAACATAGTTTGCATGAATGCAAATATGCACCATTCACAGAAGGATGGAGCGTGTGCACACTCACTCACACACACTCACTCACACACACACACACAAACACACTCACTCACACAATCTTTTTAGGCATGGCTGGCAGATTAGAAGACGGCTAGTCTGTGTACCTGCCATGTCACACTGTCACAGAAACGGTGTAAAAACAGGAAACCGTCTCTCTCTAGTCCTGCGGTCATATCAGATCAACTCACCACCCACCACCTCCCTTCATCGGTTCTCTCCCACCTTGTGCACTTACCCCCACCCCCCCCATCACCCCAGCCCTACCCCATGCAGGTCCCCGGCCCCCCCCCCCCCCAGCTCCATGTTGTCTTGATAGAATGAGACAAGGGGATGAAGTGCTGCTCTGTCAGTTTGTCATGGTGTACTAGTACAACACTCGATCTTCCTCTCTTCCCCCTTCCCAGGCTGACAAGAGGCCCTTGGCTGGTTTACGACCCACAATGATACTGCTCCTACTTTTCCTTTCTCTTTTGTTAACCACCACCAGGACTGGCTGGTCCATGAGATCGTGATTGTGACACACGTCTCAATTATGCTGACATCTACTAAATGTTACATCCTCACAGACGAACACAAGAACCGCTAGGATGGAGATTCCGACTCTGATCTTCACCTCAAATCTCCTTGTTAGAACCCTGGTCTCAAAGAGCCTCTAGTTCACATATTTCACAGAGGGCCTACTGACTACAAAAACATATGAACTAAACACATTGTGGATGCCGTTTAAGGAAGAAAAGCAAGATTTAAGTATCAGTACAATCATCGAGAAATGTAACTATAAAAGTTGGGTCATAGTCGTCTTCCAACACCTACAGATGCATCCAGCAGCAGGACAGGAGGGCCTCTCTCTCCTCGGCACCTGAAACTGGATGTCTGAAGTGCGTGCCCACTGGAAACCCCCAAACAGTAGTGAGAGTTGTCTGTGGCACAGCCAGACGTGCATTCTGACATCAGCCTTGTAACGCAAACAGGAAATGACCACTAATCTCTTTGCTGTGTGGGTTTGACAGTCAACCCAGCAGACGCTTGGGAGGAACCAACCACGGTGACATAGGGGGAAACTGTCAAAGAAGGAACGTTTTCAACGTTTTTCACGTTTTAAGATGAATAGGTTTCGAACATCGGAAAAGGAGGGAGAAGAACGGAGGGTTCAGGGGATTTGATGACAGCAGGAAAACAAAAGGCTGGATACAGACGAAAACCCCGACTAACAGATCTCTAGATTACCTTCCAAAGAAACGTCTCTGTTTCCTGTTAAGACTGACACTTCCTTTAACGATCACGAACAGATACATACACACACACACCCACCCGCACGCATACATGCACGCGCGAATACCCTCGCCCACACATCCACTTGCCTGTTCGTATGCAGGTTCATCTTGAGTTCTGGAACCCTTGATCCAAACACAGATGCATTATTTACTGGTAGAACAGAGCTGGAGATAAGAGACTGCACCTGCTCCTGTGTGTGTGTGTGTACGCGCGTGTGTGTGTGTGTGCGTGTGTGCGTGCAGGCATTTAAATGTTTGTGTTGACAAATAGCTGTCTTTGTGCACGTGTCTGTGTGTAACAACATCTCTACATGAAGGTCTATTTTTACGCGTGCGTCTGTGCATACATACACCCTAGCAAACGCGTGCCTAGATTCATACATGCGCCATGATGCTACGCGTAAACACTCAAGGCTTTTAACGCAGACACACAGACAGACACACATCCACACACACGCAAATGGTTATTGCCAGTTTAATCTGATTTTCTGGCAGCCGTGTATAAAACCAAACAGTAGGCAATTAGTGTAGGCTGGTAATTCATGTCTGCATCATTAGGTTGCCTGTGTGTGCTTCTCTGTCTGTGTGCGTGCATGCGTGTTTGTGTGTGTGTGTGTGAGAGAGAGTTGGATGGTAGTCAGTGGTAACGTGCTTTAACAGGCAGTAATCCACAGCCCCTGGAGCTGGAGGGATAGAGGAAGCCTATGGGGGGGCTTTGCAGAGGTACTAGGGGGGGGCAGGGCACTGAGGGAGACGGGGGCATTGTG
>BROE01000022.1:4606751-4630251 GCA_036571765.1 Plecoglossus altivelis
GCATGAACTGATAGGCATTATCAGAGATGGAGAATATGTGAGGTGGAGCCTCCGTTCTCTTCTTACCTCTGTAGGCAGCCACCACCTCCGTATCATAGACAGGGAGCCACTTGTAGGGGTTCACCGTCACACAGAAGAGCCCAGAATATGTGTAGATCATCCATGCTGCATAACGCTCTTTGAGGTTAAACAGCACAGCAGGCTCATGGAGGAAGGTGAACATGGCCATGTCTTCAATTTTATCGAACTTTCGTGTGGGTTCTGGGGGTATGCACGAAAACCCGTCGTGTTTGCGCTTTGGCTATCCGTTTGCCGTGTTAGGCCGTTTCCTGTTTAAGTGATTGGGTAGTGTGCCCGATCTTTCTCAGTCTGACAGTAAGTCTCGGTCGCAGCTCGTGCTCGAGTAGCTGCGCCCTTAGTCTCCTGTCTGGTTTTTAAAGATCAAACGTGTTTGTTGTTGTTCAGCTTGCGGTGTGCCGGGATGCCTCGTGCCGGCTTCTAGCCTCGGCAAGCGCACGGATCGTAGCTATGCTTATAATAAAATTCAAATTCCTCCGCGTCAGTGTGCCTCCATCTGTTCTTTCACATGCGAGAGAAAAGTAGTGAGCTCGGCTGCGCTGTCACGCAGTTAGAGAGGTAGGAGAGTGATGGGAGACCAAAAGGAGGAGGAGGAATAGAAGAGACGAGATCAAGGAGAACAAGGGGCCCTGTTGTGGTCTAACAAGGATACAGGGAGTGCACCAGTGGAGACAGAGAGAGAGAGAGTGACAGGGAGGTGCAGGCAGGGCCCCATGTCTGGGTGGTACAGTACTGTAGGGGAGTCTGTCTGGACTGGAGAGTGACCCAGATAAGAAGCCCAGGGCTCTGCATGGTAAAGCCCCCTGTGGACTCTGTCAAGTCCTTCTGCACTGCAGCGCTTCTCTCTCTCTCTCTCTCTCTCTCTCTCTCCACCCCCCTTTCTCCTTCTTCGTCCTCTCCTCCTCCTCTTCTCTCCATGTCCTCTCTGGCTCTCTTCCTCTCCTCTGCCCTAATATCTAATATCTGTCTCCCAGCCCTTCTCTCCATTTGTCCCCTCTCTCCCGTACTGTCTTTCCACTGATATTGCCATCCTTTTGTTTCTCACCTCTATCCTCCTGTGACCCCCCTGTTCTTCTCCATTTCCACCGGACTGACTGTGTGTGTATGTGTGTGTGTGTATGTGTGTGTGTGTGTGTGTGTGTGTGTGTATGTGTGTGTGTGTGTTCGTGTGCTGTTAGAGAGCTGTTAAAGACTTGAGTTATCTTATCTCTCCTTTCTCAAAGCAACACACCGTTTATCTTACTCTACTCTACCATCATCTGTCTGTCTGTCTGTCTGCCTGCCAGCCAGCCAGCCAGCCAGCCAGCCAGCCAGCCTGCCTGCCTGTCCGTCCGACCGAATGTCTGGCCATCTGTCTGTGTCACTGCCAGTCCAGTCCTCTATAACTCATTCCATGCAGTCGATCCCTCCATAATGTCCAGGTCTGTATATTTCAGCAGGGTACACAGTGAGACAGCCTCCACTCACCGTGGGACTGCAAAGTCTGTGTGTTATTATGGAGGTGACAGCTGTTTCGTCTTCATATCTGTATTATATCTAATCAATCACGATAGCAGCTCCTATGGGAGCTGGCAGTATATAGCCATGAACAGACAGATGCAACAAAATCACTACAGACTCTGGAGAAGATGCCACCAGCAAGCAGGACTATTCATTCAGTGTCAAAAACGACAAAGTGCAATACAGACGCACGCACAGACACGCGTCCGACTTCGATCAACGTGGAAGGAGAAACGAACAAAGGAATCCTTGTCACCCCGACAACAAGAAAACATTGATCCAAACCTAAGCAGCTGAGGTTTGCTGATGAAGGAATATTTGATGGAACAGACACACGGTCATCAACACCTTCTTTCTAAGACACACGCACACACTTAAGGACGCCTTCGATCCTGTATGGAATGAGATAGCTTGGTAAAGCCTGATGCCTGACACTTGCCTGGCCTCCATGCTAATTCAAGGCCCTGGGGAGGGGCGAAGGGGATGGAAGAGTAGGGAGAGTCCTTGGTCTGTTGCAGTTGATGGAATCTAAGGCATCAAGTTGTAATGGAAATGTACTTCAACGGATTTAATCTAATCCCCCCCATGTGTGTGTAGTAAACGCACTGAAAAACACAATTTGCAGCCACTATAGAGAAAAAAAGACTGACAATGGACAATAGAGGATGTTAGTCCTTAATATTAGTGAACGTGACTTTTCCTACTGTATGTCAACGATGAATCAACGTGAGCATCGTGGTCTCGAGGCCTGAAAAGAAGCTGCTTGGATGAGACGGCTTCTGGGCGTCAGCAAACCGCCTGCAGTCTCGGTTTACGACAAGGGCTCGTGAATCAGAAGGACAATGAATGGAAACCCATGTTCAATGTGATACTGTCATTGAGTTAATATCTACTGTTGGATATTACTGACCCGTCTTATCAGTGTGACTGAACGTGCCGTTTAATGCTCTGTGCTCCGACAATAACAAAGATTGCGTCACATAATCTGCTCTCCTGCTGATGTTCAGTTATGGCTGTTGTGTGTACAGCCTCTTTTGGCCGCATCCCTTTGTCACAAAGACCTACAGTATATCAATATAAACGGAATTTATGTCCGAATATGAAGGTTATTCTGTATCATGTTGAACACAGAGGTCTAACCTGTGCCTCAGCCCAGTGTTACTTGTGGGAAACATAGAGCGGGTTGTACGACAGAAGCATCCCTTTTGCTGCTGAACTAAAACATGTCTACGCAGCTTCACTATCTGATCCATTCAATACGGATGTTTATTTTTTTAAATGTCACACTTACATTACGAGTTTTTCAAGATTCCATTTTCTCTTTTCGTTAAGATGCGCATCTCGGCCAGGTCTTCGACTCGTCCGTGTCTGCAGTGATGAGAATGACTCGCCCTACCCCGCTTTTCACCACGCTCGGAGTGACATATGCTGACGTAACATCTCTTCGACAAGGCCCGCCCCTTTTCTATCCAGGCAGCGCGCTCCGTCTGGTGTGCGGCCAAGTCTGTCACGCGCGGATTAATTGATGAGGGGGATGATGTGACGGAGCAATTATCACCCGCCGTTAACTGAACCTGAAAACAAGAGGTCATATATTTTGATAGCTATCGTCAAAATATAGACCCTCCCAGTTACATTGACAGATCGATTTCACGCCACACTGGTCCAATGAACAGCAAGCTTTTTTGTTGTAACGGGTAGTGTTCCTACTTAATATGTGAAAGATGGAACGTTTGATCCCGACATAAGGCAGTTGCGGACAAGAGTAACATTGTGCGCAAATCATCGATTGCTTCTTATTGAGAGACTGTTAGGATTGACCTCTGCAGTTTAAGGTATCTGGCGCTTGTCTGGTCAAAGTTTGCAGGGGGTGCATTTCGTGACAAAACACAACACAGCCCTCCCCTGGTATAAACGTCCCCCATGTGATTTCTGTTCTGTATCTGCTTTGCCGACTAAGAGTAATATTTTTGCGGTGGGTCTTTTTCTTGGCACACATATTTTGTTCATAGGTTTATGTTAGTCAAAACCTGTCACAAAACTTATGACCTGTCACATGGCTGTGAATGTCTGACACCCCATCCCAGATGACCCGTCTGTTCTTGCCATGTAGAACCGAAATACAGATCGTTTGTGGACTAATTGTCATTTGCATATAACATTCGCGCTCGCTTCGCTTACCACACATTGTAACACTACCGCCCCGAAGTGGCAGCAACTGTAACATGCACGATAACAAAAGACACGGAAATCACAGACTAAGGTCATCGCCCAACAGAACAAGTCCTCTCCGTTCAAATCAGATTCGTGATACACAAATGGAGCACATACAGTGTTTTTTTATTTTTTACAATCAGTGTTTCAAACATGTGTATACCTACAATCGATACAGTTACTTATTATTTCATTATTTCAAGACTAATATGTGAGGAGTAGCCAACAGGTTTATTACCGAAAGCAAGAAAACTGCTGCTACTTTTTTTTAATAAAAAAAAACAAAACAGATAAAAATATTTGATTTCCCCTTGGTCTCGTCCAATCAGAGCGATGCAAAGCCCCGCCCTGCCCCTATCGGAATGCGCGTGCAGGCGCAGCAGGTGCCAGGTAGCAACCAAACAGGTGAGGAAGCTGTCATCTCCACAGTCGGGCTGAGACTCACAGTAGGAAGGATTTTCTCCAACGACCGACTATCTTTACTTTGTTATGACGGAGTGTTTTTATTTATAGAGTAGAATACCTGAATGAGATTCAGTACATTTTAATGCGAGGTGGGATCAGGGCATCGTTGGAGTCATTGCTTATTAGCGCAAAGGATTGTTTCACCTCACATTTAGTTTATTTTAAATTTTAAATTTAAACTTCATTCATTCACATATCAAGACAACTTTAAATGGTGTTATGCCACAATGGAATGTTTCATAAAGGTTAAACGGAAGGCGGTTGCATTTCTCCTTGGATTATTTATCGTGAGTTTGCTGTCATGCTCGTGCAATGGAGAAATTCCACCGAAACCGGCCAGTGGCGTTACCGGTGGAGTTACTGTTCTACCTCCGATCAAACCAGACAGCGGGCCTCAAGCTTTCCCCGATGAAGAGAAGTCCAACCTCCCGGTGTTCTCGATGAACTACCCTCGAGTACAGATACCGTTTGAGATCACTTTGTGGGTGCTCCTCGCTTCGTTCGCCAAGATTGGTAAGAAACCGTCTGAGTGCAAACACACACCACAAAGCAACAATATAACTGCAATGTTTGCTTATTGTAACTCAAAAGGTATGCCAATTCATACATGCATACATTCTACTATGAAGCCATCTGCGTTGACCCAGTTATGAAATCGAGTAGAGGTTTCCAGATCATCTCATAGCTTATCTCTGTACTGCCATTCTTTTCACTATTCTTGTTCCGCCTCTGGCTTGCTTGACCCTCTCCTTCCTCCCCCCTCTCTCTCTGTCTCTGTCTCGGTCTCTGTCTACCTCTTTCTCTCCATCTTCTTCCCTCTCCCTCTCTTCCTCCCTCTTCCTCCCTCCCCCTCTCCCCCCCTCTCTCCCTCTCCCTCTCCGTGTCCATAGCTTTCCACGTCTACCACAAGATCACCGTGTGGATCCCTGAGTCGTGTCTCCTGATCAGCATTGGTCTGATTGTGGGCGCCATCATGCACTCGGTCCACGAGGAGCCCCCTGCCGTGCTCAGCTCGGACGTGTTCTTCCTCTACATGCTGCCTCCCATCGTGCTGGACTCAGGGTACTTCATGCCCACCAGGCCCTTCTTCGAGAACGTGGGCACGGTATGCCCGCCGCCCGCCGCCTGCCGCCCGCCGCCACGGCTGTTAGCGTTTAGCTGTTGGTCGATCATGTGACTGTTTCGCTTTGTCGAGTGTTTAAAAAAAGAAAGAAATCGGGGCACAAACCACAGATGTGTGTTGTAACTGTGTTGAGTTACAGTAGCAGTCACCTGTCTGTGTTTCCCTGTCCTTTTGTTCCTCTGTGCGTCATAATGTCAGGGCTGGGGGGGACCAGTCAGCTGGGATTGAGGAAGTCATTTTTTTGTTCTGCAGGTTCTGTGGTTCGCCGTGGTGGGAACCCTGTGGAACAGCATCGGGATCGGCATGTCTCTGTTTGCAGTGTGTCAGATCGAGGCGTTCGGCGTCCAGGACATCAACCTGCAGGAGAACCTGCTGTTTGCCTCCATCATCTCTGCTGTGGACCCTGTGGCCGTGCTCAGTGTGTTCGAGGACATCTCCGTCAACGAACAGCTCTACATCGTGGTGTTCGGGGAGTGTCTCTTCAACGACGCCATCACTGTTGTGAGTGTGTGTGTGTGTGTGTGAGAGAGAGAGAGAGAGAGAGAGAGAGGGAGAGGGAGAGGGAGAGGAGAGAGAGAGATAGAGAGAGAAGGAAAGGGCAATGCTCACAACGCCTGTTCGTGAGAGAACACTTGGAAGTGGATGTGGGAAAGTTTGTTCAAGGTCAAGTCATTTATTTTCAGATGCACAGAACAACACAGGGTCAGACTGGCCACTGAAATTCTTAGTACAAGACAACGCAAAGCAACCTGACATAACCTGACATATGAGTACTCAGAACATAGGTTGCATCTGGCATAAGATAAAATATGATAAACATCCTAATATACAAGATACATTATATTAAACCTCTAACAGGCATAATAACTTATACTTACCTAAAAACAAGCGGGGTTTAACTAGTGCAATATTGATGATTGGAATTTGTGTTTGTACGTGTGTCACCCCTGGTACAAACCATGCCATTTCAAGTGTGCGTGTGTCAAAAACAGAGGTGGGCTTGTAGCTGCATGCAGATGGAGTGTGTGGAATCCCAATTTTTCCAGAACAGTTTTTTGTCGTTGTCACAATTGCAAAACCATTGACAAGTTCAGAGAATCACACCTCTGAACCGACCCTTCCGATGTTGCCAGTAAACATGTTGCTATGTCACACGTCCAAAAATGGTCGTCGTGAGACCTGTTGACCGAGTGAAGCTTTTGTCTGTGTCGAAACCCCCACACCTCTTCATCTGGGCTTGTTTTCGGTGAAAAGCTCAAGTTTCACCTAGAGCACAGTAAAGTCTCACCAAACTATCTACCTTCAAAATCACACCTCCTATTTGCTTCAGTCATGTTCTAATATGACTCAGCACCTCATGACGTGCATACTCCTGATTCTGGCTTTAAAAATACATACATGTATGTACGTTTACATATACACATGTGTATGTATTTTTTAGGGAAATATGATGTGCAGTGAGAACGTGTGTACTGTGAGCTTATAGGCATGCGCGTGTTTGCTTAGATGCAACCTAACCGGTTTGTGTCTTGAGCTGTGGGTGGACTTAGCACACATACCTATCAGGGTATAGGCTGTCATATGCTGTTGCAATGAGCTAACCAAATAAAACAACAGTGATTCCTGGAATAGAGTAGCTGTGCCTAAAGACTGTTATACCTGGAAAAGCTGGCAGGCTTCTGAAACTGTTATACTAGGAATAGTGGGAAAAGGCAACTGTTGATTAAAGCAACTGTAGTTTACTTTAAGGAGGCCAGCATCTGAGAGACTCGTATTTTAATATCACGAATAAGGAAAAGCAGCCAGTTAATGTTAACGCAGAAATAACATTTTTAGTGATTTTTTTTCCCTTTTATTACTTTTGTTATTATGATGATGATGATATCATCCAGTGGTTTGATCGTGTGACTTCACCAGATGAAATGCATGAGTTAAGAGACTCAGCTGAGCCGTCTCCCAGGGTGACAGAGACACGGACTGTGGTCTGTCTCTCCCCTTCTCACGCTCCCTGGCCCCACAGCGGGCCCCACAGTGTGTCCACTGTGGGCGTGGGGAAACGTAGCCCCTTTGTGTTCCTTACAGTAGCTGAGAGCTGCTGTAATGCAGTCTGAGAGGGAAGACCAAACACTAGAGGCTGGGAGAGGCTGGGTGTGGTCGCGTCTGAGGTTACACTGGGTCCAACTTGATGGCTGAGTTTCACGTACTTCCATGGTGTGCCATGAGGACAGAACTGGAAATGTGTGTACAGCTGTACCTTAATGTGTTTGAAATCATAGTGACTCACTAACCTGTGTTGAACAAGGTTTGACCAAAAAAAGTACAATATATTGTTACACAGACAGACAAGCACGCTATTGTGTGACAGCTAATTAGGCTTGTTCGGTTAACCAGGGTCTAGGACAAGGATGTTTTTACACTAGTGTCTAGGACAATGGTGTTTTTACACTAGTGTCTAGGACAATGGTGTTTCTACACTAGTGAATGTGTTTGGGCCAGGGTTAGGGTGAATGCGTTTGGGCTAGGGCTAAGGTGAAGCATACCAAGCGCTGTTTGGTATCACATAATCAACAGTGTAGTTCAAACACAGCCTGGGTGTGACTTCCTGGCATGGCTGAGAGTTCAGAGGTGATGACCTTTACCTGGCCATGACCCCCCCCCCCACCCACCCGTGCGTGATTCTGTTTCCGTATCTCAATTGATGTAAGAATTCCCTCCCTCTCCAGGTGCTGTACAACATGTTCAGCTTCGTAGCAGAGATGCCGGTGGTGGAGCCGGTGGACGTGTTCCTGGGCGTGTCGCGGTTCTTCGTGGTGGGCCTGGGTGGCCTTGGCTTCGGCGTGCTGTTTGGCTTTGTGGCGGCCTTCACCACGCGCTTCACCGGCAACGTCAGGGAGATCGAGCCCCTCTTCATCTTCATGTACAGCTACCTGGCTTACCTGGTGGCCGAGTTGTTCTCCATCTCCAGCATCATGGCGTGAGTCCGGCTGTGCTCGTGCGAACACTCGTCTGTCCTTGTACACGCACCTGCGTTTGTGTGTGCAGGGATTAAGCGTGCGCGTTTGTGCGAATGTGCTTGTGTTTCAATGACCTGAGCGTGCATCCTAAGCGTGTCTCTCCCTGCGTGTGCCCGCAGCATCGTGACCTGTGCCCTCACCATGAAGTACTACGTGGAGGAGAACGTGTCTCAGCGCTCCACCACCACCATCCGCCACGTGGTCAAGATGCTGGGCACCGTCTCCGAGACGCTCATCTTCTTCTTCCTGGGCGTGGTCACCATCACCACGGAGCACGAGTGGAACTGGGGCTACATCCTGTTCACCCTTTTCTTCGCCCTGCTCTGGAGGGGGCTGGGTGAGAAGGGAGGGGGTCCTATTTATCCTTACCTGTCTATACTGTCCTCGCACAGTAAACTGAGAAAGCTTTTACCTAGATTAGTAAGACCTTGAGTCTGGCTTGAGACTGGCTCCACAACTTCTTGTGCAGTTTGTAAGGGGGGTTACGAGTCATATTAATGTTAAGGTTAGGGTTGGAATTACATTTAGAGTTAGGATCAGAGAAAACACGATCTTGTAGGGGAGCGAACTCTGGATCCTGTGTGTAAAACACGTCACACCTTCAGCAGCTTTACCAAACTTTCTTTGACCTCTACTTGACCTCTGACCTCTGTCTGTCTCAGGTGTCCTGGTGCTGACCCAGATCATTAACCCCTTCCGCACCATCCCCTTCAACTTCAAGGACCAGTTTGGCCTGGCGTATGGAGGCCTGCGGGGGGCCATCTCCTTCGCCCTGGTCTTCACCCTGCCGGACCACATCGGCCGCCGCCAGCTCTTCATCACTGCCACCATCGTCATCATCCTTTTCACCGTCTTCATCCAGGTAAAGGAGGGAGAGGAGGAGAAGGTAGAGGCAGGTAGTTGGAGGTTGGGAAGGGAAGTGAGTTTTTTCTCAACCCTCCAGCCAAGACGTATAGTCATGCACACTACTGCTGGACTAGGATGTGGGAAGAGGAGGCAGTATGGAGGCAGTATGGAGGCAGTGTGGAGGCAGTGTGGAGGCAGTGTGGAGGCAGTGTGGAGGCAGTATGGAGGCAGTGTGGAGGCAGTGTGGAGGCTGTGTGGAGGCAGTGTGGAGGCTGTGTGGGGGGGAGGTAGTGTGGGGAGGCAGTATGGAGGCAGTATGGAGGCAGTATGGAGGCAGTATGGAGGCAGTATGGAGGCAGTGTGGAGGCAGTGTGGAGGCTGTGTGGAGACAGTGTGGAGACAGTGTGGGGGGGGGAGGTAGTGTGGGGAGACAGTGTGGAGACAGTGTGGAGGCTGTGTGGAGACAGTGTGGAGGTAGTGTGGGGAGGCAGTGTGGAGGCAGTGTGGAGACAGTGTGGAGACAGTGTGGGGGGGGAGGTAGTGTGGGGAGGCAGTGTGGAGACAGTGTGGAGACAGTGTGGAGAGGCAGAGCTGTGCGTCCAGACTGACTCATCTGCTGTGTTCCTCCAGGGTATAAGCATTCGGCCTCTGATCGAGCTCCTCAACGTCCGCAGAACCAACCGGAACCTGGACACCATCAACGTAGAGGTCCACACCAGAGTGGGTGTCTGTCTTTCTGTCTGTCTGTCTGTCTCTGCCTGTCTGTCTGTCTGTCTGTCTGTCTGCCTGTCTGTCTCTGCCTGTCTGTCTGTCTCTGCCTGTCTGTCTGTCTGTCTGTCTGTCTGCCTGTCTGTCTCTGCCTGTCTGTCTATCTGTCTGTCTGTCTGTCTGTCTGTCTGTCTGACTGACTGACTGTTTGTCTGTCTGTCTGTCTGTCTGTCTGACTGTCTGTTTGTCTGTCTGTCCTTCTATCCTGACATGCCTTACCTCACGACCTTCCTCTCCTCCCTCCTCTTCCTGCCTCCCCCAGCTCATGGAGCACACTATCGCTGGCATCGAGGACCTCTGTGGCCAGTGGGGACACTTCTACTGGAAGGATAAGTAAGGAGTGTTCTGACCAGCAGTCTAACCTAGCTCCCTGGCCTTTTGATTCCTCCTACACCAGCTGAGAGCATCTCTCAGTCAGCTTAAGTAGAGTCAGTGAGCTGTTGTTGGTTTATGAAAGGGAAAGGAACATGGATCCTCTCCTGAGCTGTGATTCAGGGGCCATCAAAAGCAATGGATCCATTGAATAAACATGTAACAATAACGCTAGACATGAATTCAAGTGTTATCGGTGTAGCAGATGTTTCTTTTGTGAGTGTAATCCTGTTTTCCTTTCTCCTGGAAGGTTCATGAAGTTCAACAACATGATTCTGAGGAAGATCTTGATCAGGGATGACCGGGCTGAGTCCAGTATCGTGGCTCTGTACAAGAAACTGGAGCTGCAGAACGCCATGGAGATCCTGGACTCTGTGTCAGGAGACGTCAGCATGGCCCCCTCGCTCACCAACCTGAGGTACAGAACCCTCCCTCTCTCGCTCCCTCCACCTTTCAGATGTTGTTTCTCCACAGCTGGTGGTTCTGTCTCCTATATATTTAACAGCTATTCTTTTAATGTTCTCTATTCTGTACATGTGTATTTCCTGGTGTCCATTTCTCCCTCCGCTCTCTCACTGCCTCTCCTCCCCCTGCCTCGCTCCCTCTGACCCCTAACCGCTATCGTACTCATTCTCGTTACTCCCCTCCGCCCTCCTCTCCCCTTACCCTGCGCCTCCCCTCTGGCCAGTAATGCGGTACTTGAGTCACGTGACCCTTTCCCATCTGTACTTCTTCTCCTCTCCATCCTCTCTCCGTCCCCTCCCTCCTCCCTCACCTCACCTCTCATCCGCTCCCTCCCTCCTCTCTCTCCGTACTCTTTCCCAACACCCCGTGCGCCCCTTACTTTACACCCTCCACCGGTCCCCTTCTCCCTCCCCTCACCGTCTACTCTACTCCCTCCCCCTCCCTTCTCCCTCCCCCCCTTACCCTTCCCCCCTCCCACACCCCTCCCCAAGCGTGGTTACTGACTTTTGCCCTTTGTTGTGTCTCTGTCTTCCAGTGAAAAGAAGACCGCCCTCAAACCCAAGCAGAAGTTCCTGGCTGGCGACCTAAGGAACATGCACGACATCCTGTCCAAAAACATGTACAAGATCCGGCAGAGGGTGAGCCTCTCTAACACCCGGGGAACACGTGACCTCGCCGCTGATTTCAGACTTATCATACTGTGGGGTAGATTAGATGAAGTCTGGCCACACCCTTCTTTAGAAGTCAAGCACATATTCCACACCGCATCCGCTCAGATATTAAGTCTCTCCCACATTCTGAAAAGGAACCCACTCCTTTTATTTTTGCAGATAATCTATTTATTCCGTTGTGTTGTTTTCGCCTCTGCTTGTAGACACGTTTACAGTCAAAGTAGCTAGACTACCTGTTGGCTCAGGTCTGGAGACACCAAGCTAAACTTCAGAAATTTGAAGCAAACTGACGGCTGTGGAGTCTCAGTTGTTCTGGATACTATCATGATATATTAGAAGAAAACCCTGCAGATATGAAGGTCCTGGCTGTCACCTGCTACTTTGCATGGCTCAGCAGGCTGCCTGTGGTCACCAGTACTTTTCCATAGGTGACATTAACCCCTCAGGAGGGCTGACTGAAAGCTGAAGGCTTTAAGGCCTGCGTGGGGGGTGTTTGTGTGTGCTCATGTTTAGTATGGAAAGAGGCGCGTCTTGAGTTTTGGTTAATTGTGTGTTGCTTGCTTGGTTCTACCAGCTCATCACCATCATCCTCTCTCTCTCTCTCTCGCTCTCTCTCTCTCTCTCTCTCTCTTTCCCCTCTCTCTCATCCTCTCTCTCTCTCCCTCTCTTTCTCTCTCTCATCCTCTCGTTATCTCTCTCTATCATCTTCCCTCTCTCTCTCTCTCCCTCCTACTCTTTCTCTCTCTCTCTACTTCTCTCTCTCCCTCTCTCTACCTTCCTTTCTCAGTTTCTGTCAACCTGTTTTTCTGTGTCAGTGTCATTGTTTGACTAGCAAACCCCTATAACAGGTCTGACCACATTCTGTCAGAGTCTGAGGAAGGGATCAAGGTGTTCTTTTAAGAAACATTTTTATTAGACTACGAATGTTATACATATACACATGACCTTAGATGGGACGTGTCTAGATGGGACGTGTTGTATCTGTACTTTGTCTGCGGGGCGTTAGGACCTACGGTGGCCTAGTAGGCCCAAACTGATCCAGAGCCTTTCAGTTTCAGACAGTTCAGCAGCAACGTTGTAACACTATTATGATAATTATGAAATTGGTCGGTTGAAACCAATGGTTGCAGTGGAACAGGTTTGTTCATGTCCTCTGCTGTCTGTGTTCAATGCCTGACCAGTATCTGTTGCCCTCTGGTGGTGTGGAGTGGGAGAACATGAAGTTCTGGAAAGTTCACTGAATCACCACAAACCTGAAATGTTCTTGTAACCCACACACTTGTCATTGTATGCAGTTCAAATAATGAATAACAACTGTATCAAATTACAGTTTTGTGTCGTTTCTTATCTGTAACTGTGTGCGTTTCGGTCTCTTATCTTTCCAAAGTCTGTGTGTCATGGGTAATGTGTGTGTGTGTGTGTGTCTGTGTCTGTGTGTGTGTGTGTCTCTGTGTGTGTGTGTCTCTGTGTGTGTGTGTGTCTCTGTGTGTGTGTGTCTGTGTGTGTGTGTGTGTCTCTGTGTGTGTGTGTCTGTGTGTGTGTGTCATGGGTAATGTGTGTCTCTGTGTATGTGTGTCTGTGTGTGTGTGTCTGTGTGTGTGTGTCTCTGTGTGTGTGTGTCTGTGTGTGTGTGTGTGTGTCTCTGTGTGTGTGTGTGTCTGTGTGTGTGTCTGTGTGTGTGTGTCTCTGTGTGTGTGTGTCTGTGTGTGTGTGTGTGTGTGTCTGTGTCTGTGTGTGTGTGTCTGTGTGTGTGTGTGTGTCTGTGTGTGTGTGTCTCTGTGTGTGTGTGTGTCTGTGTCTCTGTGTGTGTGTGAGTTATTATGCTCCGTGTGTAACGTAAGCCTTGTGCGTGTTCTTCAGACGGTAGCTTACACCAACAAGCACGCGCTGCCCAACGACAGCAAGACCAAGGAGATCCTGATCAGACGGCACGCCAGCATCAGACGCAGCCTGCGGCCCGGAAGCTTCCAGGACCAGGTGGGAGGGGGAGGGAGGGGAGGGAGAGAAGGGAGGGAGGGTGGGAGGGGAAGGAAGGGAGGGGAAGGGGCGGGAGGGAGAGGGGAGGGGGGTGAAAGTCTAGCTGGTGGAGGACAGTGGATGAGCAGGAATAGATAGACACTCTATTTCCTGTCCCCTCTATATTGGTCAGCTTGGTACTATTCTTAGTATAGTAGTAATGTCTGTTCCAACTGGGGCCTGTCTGGGCATGTGCCTGATTAAATTACACTAGTATGCCTGTAGTGATTCAGCTTTCTCCAAAAACCTGGTCTTGTCCCCCCTCTCACTTTCTCCTCCATATATATTCCCATTCTGTCACTCTTCCCCTCTCTGCCTTTCTCTTCCTCCCTCTCAGAATATACCCAAGTCTCAGAAGTACTTCTCTCTGCCTGCTGGGAAGAACCTGGACTCCCAGTTCCCCCGTAAGAGGATAAGTCATGCAAGTGAGTGTGTCAGCCAGGGGTAGATCTGACGCTTCCTTATCTATGAAGGCTGACAGATTTCAAGGAGGGCAGAGGACAAGTTTCTTTTCCATTCAATTCAGTTCTAATCTTTTATTCCCCATTGTTTTGTCTACTCCTGCATTTCCTCTCTCCCTATCTTTCCCTCTCTCCCTTTCTTTCCCTCTCTCCGTTTCTCTCTCCCTCCCTCTCTCTTCCTCGCTCTCTCTCCCTTTCTCTCTCTCCCTCTCTATTTTTCACTGTCTCCCTTTCTCTCTCTCTCCCCCTCCCTCTCTTTCTCTGTCCTCCAGGTAATGAGGACACCAAGTCGGAGGTGGCCTACCCTCCAGCCCGTTCCAGGCTTGCCCAGCAGAGAGCGCCCTCGTCCCAGGCCATGATGCCCCTCCGCAGGCTGGACACTCTGATAGAGAGGCCGTCTCTGGCTGTGGTGGATGAGAGGGGGACGCAGGGCCACGGCGTGTCCCGGATCGCTTCATCCTCTTCAGACTCCCGGGTCCCCCCCCCCCAGCGCCGCTTCGACCCCTCCCCGGATCGCCCAGGCAACGGTGCCCATGGTAGCGACATTGAGTTTGATCCTGAGGGGGAGGAGCCTCGGGCCACGCCCCCCTCTTGGGCCGCTGAGCCTCGTGACGGGTCCGGCGACACGCGGAACCCCCTGCTGAGGAGACCCCAGTGGAACCCTCGGAAAAAGCCCTGAGAACCGTGTCAGAACACGGAGAGCTCTCCCAGCAGCTGGTCTGCTCTGTTCGGACCCTCTGTTCAGCCCAGGGTTCTAGAACCTCAGAACTGTGGAACTCCTGTGTGCTGGCTTTTACTGTGTGTACATACATCAAGGTTCTTGTGTGTTTTGTTTTTGTGTCCTTTGCGGTCAGGGAGATTTGTGTCTGTGCTTGTAATGTGTCAGGATTGGCAGAGTTGTGAAGAAGATGGGTCTGTTACACAACTCCATTACACCACCTAAATGCAGGGCAGAATTGATGACAACACGCCTTGGTTGTGTAACAAAAGCCAACATTGTAACTTAAGGGGGGTGGGAGGGTATAGCTCTGAGGGTTTGTACCAGACACATGTAATGGTGCAGGCTTTGACCGTTGGCATGTACCTTGCACTTAACACGTTATGGTTTTCTATCGTGAAAAATGATGTTGGCAAAAGACAATATGGATTATTTTATTATCTTCCACAGAAGGCCTCAGTCCAACAGTTGTGTTTATTTCATTCAGTGGTATCAAAACAATGCCATCTCTTAGCTGGAGTAACAAAACCAAACTTAAATATGTAAGTTACCAATAAAACTAGTTGTATATGCCCATTTTCTGCTTAAGTAATACACAAATAAAATGTGGAAATGCTGTATATGTAGCTAGTTTATAGATAACAGCAGGGGATTAGGCTTCATTATACTTCTGGAAAACATCTGTCCACCCCACTATTAAAAAAGAAGATATTTATTGGCTGCATCTTCAGTTATTTAAAAAAAAGCAATTCTAGCCACATTAGAAAACAAACTTCCCTGCTTTACAGCTCAAATGGCCTCATAACAGGTCACTCTAATAACGTCTACAAGGGGAAGCTCCTATCTAGAAAAGTAAGAAATCAAATGTAAACGTAACCCAGGGCAACGAGGGGTTGCTTGGTTTGGAACCTGTACCACAATATGAACGCGACCTAAAGAACAGGCGAAGAGGTCGAGGTAGAGAACTCTCTCAGATCAGCTTCTCTTCCAGTCTCTCCTTTTATAACCCAACTGACAGGATTCAACCTGACCCTGGACCTGTTCTTATTCTGAAGCTACGGCAAGTGCATTGTTGGGGGGAATTGTAGTGCTGTGTATGTAGAGTCCAGTTTGTCTGTAGTGGTTAAGGAAGTTAAAGACCACTGGACATCTTAAGACATCATTTTGCTCCTAAACGTGATTGTCTCTGACAAGAGACATAAAGGGAATATTCTCATAGAATATTCCTCCGTGAACATGACCACGTTGGGTCATTATAGATTTCCACCCTCTGACAGCAGGCTGCAGGGCATGCTTGGGTGTTCTAAGGTTGCCAGGGTAACGCAACACGTGTGTGTGTCTTGAGACAACCTCCGTGATTGATCTGCCGTGCTGGTGGACAGCACTCTTATTGATGCGATGTGACATCATCACATCGCCGTTACAGAGGGGACACGCCCCCTTTTTACACTCACAAAACAACAAACAACCAAGACGACAGCCCTCACACTCAAACGACCAATCAGCAACCACCAGAGTCTGCCTTCAGCGGTCCTACCTCTCCGCCCAGACTCCTCCCACCTGTGTAAATGGCGGTTTTGCATCGATGCGCCATCCTTTCATCCTCTCTCGTTCTGTCTCTGTCTCTCTTCTTCGTCTCAGAGCTTGGCCTCCTTGCCCCTGCCGTCCCACTTAGGAATCCTGACCAATAGCAGAGCCACGGCGGCCAGCGCTAGCCCCACCCCCAGGCTGGGAGGGCCGCAGGGGCTGAACTCCTGAGCCAGCCCGGACAGCAGCGGCGCCAGGACACGCCCCACCGCCGTCACCGACTGCCCCGCCCCGATCAGCGTTCCACTGGCCTGGGTCCCGCCCCTCCGCAGCTCCAGGTCGGTGATGCAGGTGCGCCCGATGGTGGTGGAGATGGCGAAGAAGGTGGAGCTGAGCACCACGCTCCAGACACTGGCGGCGGCGGCGTAGAGCAGGATGAGGCAGCAGGTGAGGACGGTGGAGTGGAGGAGGAGTGCCGGCATGTTGTTACCGTACAGCTGCGTGACTGGGCCCACCAGGCAGCCAGCCAGGGCCCCAAGAGTGCTGCTGTAGCTGATGAGGTAGCCTGTCACCTTGGGCCGCATGGAGAAGCGCTCCTCCATAGCCAGGGAGAAGTTGCTGTAGTACAGCATGATGGCCACCGCCATGAGGAGACGCACCAGGAACAGGTCCCACATGTCCGAGGAGGCTACCGTGCGGATTTTGGAGCCCACCGAGGAGAGCTGTCCCCAGGCAGGCTGGAGAAAGGACACCTCCCTCCAGCCTCGGGGAGCCTGGAGCTTCCAGGGAGACGCCGGCCCAGGCGGGAGGGCCGGAGGGTGCTGGTGGTTGTTACCGTGGGAACAGTTGTGCGGTGTGGAGTTCTTGCCGTTGTTGTCGTGGCAGGCCTTGCCGGTGCTGATGCTGGTGTTGGAGTTGGCGTCGATGCGTTGGGCGAGTGCATCATTCCAGGGAAGCATCCAGACCAGACCTGGAATGGACCAATGGGAGGCCGGGATCAGAGGTCACAAGTTCTCCCTTCATCCTGTTTGTCTCGTTCACTTCCTCATACTTTCTCTCCTTTTCTTTCAGTCTAACCTCCTCATCTAGCCTCCTCTCTCATTCCCTACATAGGATAATGCTATGGAAGACAGTGAGGAATATAAACTATGGAGTTTCTCCCTCTCTCTCATTACCTCCCACCACTCGTTCTCTCTCTCTCCCCCACTTTTGTTATTACTTTTCTTATTCCCCACTCACTCTCACTGTCTCTCTCTCTCTGTCTTTCTCTCCCCCTCACTCTCTCTCTCTCCCTTTCTCCCCTCCCTCTCCCTTCCTCTCTCGTCTTCTCTCCTCCTCTCTTTCCCCACCTCCCTCCCTCACCCTCCCTCCCTCTCCACTGACCGGCGTTGAGGAGGAAGATGGCAGCGCAGGTGAAGGAGGAGGTGTAGAACCCCCCCTCATGCTCGGTCAGGTAGCCCCCCACCACGGGCCCCAGGATGAAGCCCACACTGGAGGCTGCGTTGAAGTGACCCATAACCAGGGGGCGCTCCGACTCCGACACCACGTCCGACAGCAGGGCTCTGCAGATGGACAGGGAGTGCTTGAACAGACCTGCAGGTCCAGAGGAGGGAGGGAGGGCGTGTGTGGGAGGGAGGAGGGAGGGAGGGCGAGTGTGGGAGGGAGGAGGGAGGGAGGGCGTGTGTGTGTGGGAGGGAGGGGGAGACGGACGGATGGACGGACGGAGTGAAAAGATAAGGCGAGAGAAAAAGAAGCATACAGTTAGTCACGTTCCTCTCAGTATACAAGCCTGTCAGACTTTGAACGCAAACATTCCTCCCACCTCTCTGCCCCACTCCCCTCCCCCCCCACTCCCCTACCTCCCCACTCCCCTCCTCCCATCCACTCACCCACAGGTATCCTGGCCAGGACAAACAGAGCAATGCTGGAGGACATTCCCAGCAGGCCGTATCCTAGAGCGCTCAGCAGCAGGGAGGTCAGCAGGGAGTCCCGCCTTCCAACCACGTCGCTCCAGCTGCCCTGCCAATCACAACGCACGCAAGTTGTCACATTACAGGAAGTTGTTTACAGTCTTGAATAGACCTTGTTTGTGCATCTACTTAGGCAGGGGGATTAAATGCAAGCCAGAATCCAAAATGTTTTAAGGGATGTGCAAAACTACCGTACAGACGTCTATACTTTTTCCAGCAGCAGGAAATGTACAATGTGCCAAGTGCTTTCCGATTGGTGTGAGATATTAGCAACAATTTGGGAGATTTCGAAAGCAAATGCTGACCAAACCTACCCCATCTCCACCCTCATGTATTACTGCTAATCATGAATCCATAAACACTGTTTAACCACGTGGATCTTCCTGTCTCCTTCTGGCCCGTCCACATCCCTGAAGTGAGGAGTGAAGATGAGGAGACTGGATGGCTACAGAGGAGGCCTGGCCTGCCTCGCAGCAGAGGAGAAGGGCAGCCTGTCCTCCCAGCTCGGAGGTGACACCACGCGGCCCTGAGGGTGTGTGGGATCAGGTGACCCGGAGCTGAGGAATCCCACAGCCCAGCCCTGTCAACTGGCAACGCAGCCGCCTCCACTTTGGATCGGACGGCACTACTGACGTATGAATGACCACACACACACACACACACGTGGTCACACACGCACACACGCCCATACACACACACTCGCACACACACACGCTCACACACACACCCACATGCCCATACACACACGGTCACACACACACACACGGTCACGGTCACGGTCACACACACACACACACACACACACACACACACACACACACACACACACAGGCTCACACAACCACTGCAGCATGATGATATAATCAAATCAGGGCACCAAATTGAATGATCTGTATTCTGGATGAGGCCTGTGGGGATTGCCATAGAGACCAGGCTGTTCCCTCAGTTCCTCCCTGCCATGTCTCAGCCCAGCCGCCACAAACAGCTCCTTCTTTCTTTAATTTGTCGCATGACCCCTGAGATTTAAACCAATTACTTGAGACGAGGGGGAGGGGAAGGGTGGACCCATGCAGAGCTCTGAGAATCTGCCTCTTCAGATGCCTGACTGGACGTACAGTACAGGGGCTTGTTATGGCAGACAGAGCAGGGGGACAGGTTACTGTTAACGATGAAGGCATGACGATGCATCACTCCCGCTCTGACCTATCAGCGGCGGTTGCCGCGGGATGCCGTCGCCGTGGAGATCTGACAACTCGAGCAGTCGGTCAACGGGAAGCTCGAGGGTAGACGTAGGTGTGCGCGAGTGTGAGTACGTGCATACGAGTGTGAGTACGTGCATACGAGTGTGAGTACGTGCATACGAGTGTGAGTACGTGCATACGAGTGTGTGACAACTCAGCTCTAACAGTCCCGGATGGCCCAGACACTCATCTGAACCCCTCTCTTAAGAAGAAGCAGTGCGACTTGGTGTCACCCTGCAGGCTGGATGTTGACACTGCAAGGCCCCCTACATTGAAGGAGAGCATGGGAGAGAATGGGCAGTAATACTCACGACTACAGTGCTCGAGAAGAGCTGAAGGATCCCATATGTGGAGCCTGGAAGACCAACCACAACAAACTGCTCTCAGTCACTTACAAACAGGCCGTCTCCACTCCTAATCAATGCTGTGCCAATAACCATCAGCTAAGTAATTGGGGTATGCTTGATTTACGTCACCCAGTAATGACCGAGTCCCGTCATGTCATCATTACTGAGGCTGTTTATGGCTGACTTGTAAACACCCACCTACGATCCCAGCCACGGTTGGGCTGGCCCCCAGAGCCTTCACGTGGTGGCTGAGGAGAGGGATGATCATGCTCACGCCAAACAGGTCCTGCAGGAAGGAGAGACAGAGTGAGAGAGAGACACGGAGAGATGTAGAGGGATTTAGAGTGAGAGAAAGTGAGGCAGATAGAGAGACAGAAAGAGATAGCGCCAGAGAGAGATACAGAGAGGGAGAAAGTCAGACAGACAGAAATACAGAGAGACAGAGGGAGATAGAGAGAGACAGTGAGAGACAGACACAGAGAGACACACGCACAGAGAGAGACACACAGATAGAGACAGACACAGAGAGAGACAGACACAGACAGACAGACAGAGAGAGAGACAGAGAGAGAGACAGAGAGAGACAGAGAACAGGCTAGTTCAGATGGATAACTTTCTATTCAATCATGAAGTGTTAAGTCAGTTCACATCTGCAGGCTGTTCTCACATGCACTGACAGGGATAGCCTGGTGTCACCAGCCACACAGAGGCATGTACAGCATCCAAACAGGTTAGACAGACTACTGCCTAGCATGCAGACACAGCCTGACTCTCTGGAGGAAGTTCAGCATCTTAGTTATCCTATTACAGACATCATGTAGCTATCAGCTATCACCGCTGACAGCCACAATAGACGCAAAGGAACATGGTTATCTAATAGGAATATTGGAGCGAGTGCGTTTGCACATCGTGAAGATGCAGATTCTAGGTCTGTTCATATTTTCAAGGGAATGAGAAAAGTGATCAGGACTGCACTCTCTCCCTCTCTCTCCCTCCTTTTCCCTTTCTCTCTCTCTCTCAGCTTGTTTCTCTACTTGTGCAAGACAGCAGAGTCTTGCCAGAGTCTTGATTGAAGTCACACTGTAACTCCTCAAGTGTCACGGCACTACCTATTAAACTAACAGGTTAATTCTCAGTTAAACTCAACCGCAGCGGCGCATGAACATGTACCGTGTGCGTTTGTCAAGAGGTGATTTCACAGCTGATCTTCAAGGTGAGAATGCAGTTGGGAGGATCAAAGTGATAGGTTTCTCTGCAACTCTCATTCCGATATCTGATGAAGATAGCCTATACCTGATGCAGACGTCAGACCACTTAAACTGTAGCCTTAGCATTTATAGCGCATCGGCTACACATCTATCTGAAACACCAGCGATGATCATTTAAATCATTACATTATAATTATGAATCCTCCTTAAACGGCTATATAATCCAGAATGTCACTATTAGACATATTAGAATTCCCATAGTATTTTTCATGGAATAACAATTCAGCGAGTTGCAGGTGGCAACTGTCTATTTCGACTCAACACATTCCAAGAACTGTCGGATTTCAGACACGTTTTTCTGACAGCACCGCAATTGTACAACGCGCTGTCCTTTTCATCTGTCCGATCCAAAACTACTTCACAGTCTAACGTAGCCTAAAATGTTGCTGACCATTCAATTGCGATACAATGCTAATTCTACCAGCTCTTGAGACGAAAGTTAGGAAAGCGTGACAGTTCATCTGTTAAACACTCACCATGAAACCCACCACGTATATACATTGTATAATGCGCGTTCGCCCTCTTGGTCGCTGATTTATTATGCTACATTTCGCGTTGTTCATTCTCCAGCAATGACAGCTCTATGACGGTAGGTGCGGAAGTGTCAACACAGTTCTGTAGTACCCATCCACCGAAAGGGTCGACGTACGTACGGTGTTACCGTTCCAACGGGGGAGGAGCGTTAGCCTACGTCCACTTGTCAAACTACCTCACGTCGAGTTATGGAGGTGTCGCTACAGATTTATTAGATTGTTGAACCAGCTTGTGCATTTATCTTAACCAGTCGTTGCAGGTTTAAAATATATGTTTGCAAAGACACATCTCCAGAATGACCCCTATGCACCACAAAGGGTGGTATAGACCGTGCGTCAAATATTTGGACCGCGTTATTCAAATTCGCGAATTATCACTGTGCGCACTGCATAAATCTCTCTCTCTCTCTCGCTCTCTCTCTCTCGCTCGCACTCTCTCTCTCTCTCTCTCTCTCTCTCTCTCTCTCTCTCTCTCTCTCTCTCTCTCTCGCTCAAACGCATACACTAATGCTTCGTGTTTTAACGGGATCCAAGTACATACATGTGTGATCTTGCTTTTGCTCCCCCTGCTGGTGCTGCCTGTAAAATAGGAGGGTACTATTATACCCAAACGGCAGTGCACATGACTAACGACAGATACACGCTCTGTTCCTTTAGTGTAACGAAATCCCTTTCCTCCTGATCTGAGAATTTAGGAGGGACTACAACACACACACACACACACACACACACACACACACAAACACACGCACACACGCGCGCGCACACACACACACACACACACACACACAATGAGAGTGGCACTGAGAAGCTTAGTTTATAGGCTCTGGTCTGTTCAGGAATTTTGTTTACCCTCTTCCAGCAGAAGGGTGTGGAGGGAGATCATGGTCAGTCTGATTAAGACATCTGATACGCTCACACACACGCTCACACACACGCTTACACACACGCTCACACACACGCTTACGCACACCACACAAACACGATTACACACCATATACCCACCACATACAAAAACCCTTACACACCACAGACATACACGCTTACACACCACACACACCACATACAAACAGCCTTACACACCACACACACACACCCTTACACACCACACACACACCACATACAAACACCCTTACACACCACACACGCGCTTGCACACCACACACACACCACATACAAACATTCTTACACACCACACACACATGCGCGCGATTACACCTCCCCCCACACACACACAATTACACACAACACACACACTGACCTACCACACACTGACACACCATGCACACACGCTTGCACACCACACGCACACGCTTGCACACCACACGCACACGTGCTCAATTACACCCCCCCTCCCCACACACACACACGATTACACACAACACACACACTGACACACCGCGCACACACGCTTGCACACCATACACAAACACCATATTCAGCATATTGCACGTCTGTGATGTGCCAGGGATTTTTTCACACCTAATTTCACCAGCTAATCTCAAACTAAAACATGGGTCCTTCCCTCTGGAGTGCAGATGAGAGAGAAGAGAGCCCAGGATGAGGCCTGTCTTTCTGCATCCACACTCACAGCAGCCTGCTAATGAGCTGTGTGTCTATATGGGCTCCGTGCTAAATATCCCCTAGAGACGCTAACCAGCCAGCCGCTCACCTCAGTTCCTCCTGAATGGAGAAGACTAAGATCAGGGGACTTAGCGTGGGGCTCTGTGTATCCCGAGGACAAGTGCTGTGCGAGTCAGACAGGAAATCAGAAAAAAGCCTCTATTCGTTGCTTGTATTCCAAACAGGAAGTTGGTTTGTTGTGGAGCGTCAACAGCGGTGCAGGATTTATCGGTGGCAAGAGAGCGCTAGTTCTGGTGTGTGTATGTGTAGTTCCACCCCT
>BROE01000022.1:4630280-4644450 GCA_036571765.1 Plecoglossus altivelis
CCCCCCCCCCCCCCTCCCTCCCAACTCTGACAGATCACTCAGACTGGAAGAGCAGCAGGCACCTTCAATCAGTCCCCCAGAATAGCCCAAGGGGAGGGCTCAGCACCCCTGTGAGGTCATGGACTACCCTGTCCCAGTCAGTCCTCCCCTGCCTTCAGCCCCAAACACACAGTCTGGCAGACAGTCCTGTCGCAGACCAAGGCTCCAGAACGCAGAGAGCCAAGCCGACTTTACGCTTCCAGGAGAAATCGCCATTTGGAATATTGACTGTGGGAACACAGTGTTTTAAAGAGCGTGTTTGTTCTACAACACACACACACAGAGCACACACAGCACACACACACAGAGCACACACACAGAGCACATACACACAGAGCACATACACACACAGAGCACACACACACACAGAGCACATACACACAAAGCACATACACACACACAGAGCTTACACACACAGAGCACACACTCCTGATAGGTGACCATGAAGCTGAGCGTGGCGTTGTTTTTTGCCGGGCTCTTTGGCGCTCTGGCTGCCCTGTTTGTTCTCCTCTCCTTTGGGACAGATCACTGGCTGCTGGCCTCCGAGACCTGCAACAGCAAAGACCTCAGCACTTCACAAGTAAGCAAACCTCTACAAACTGCTTCAGTGAGTGAGTAGGTGGAAATCGTCGATGCTTTAATTTGCTGAGATGATTTCAAAATTAAAAGGGTGTGTGGGTGTGTGAACTCTGCCTGTTTTCGCTGTCCCGAAAGAAGAGTCGTGAGGTGAGTTCAAACGAGGCTGCGGTTTAGTTGTAGTCGTGAGAGAAGGGAGAGGATGGGTGGGGTCTGGTGGAGGAGATCAAGGACATATCAAGGTGGAGGTTTGACAAGTCACGGTCTCTTAAGTGCGAAGACAATCAGGATGGGACTGTTTGACTCCGTTCCTGCGTGTCCGACCGAGCGTGCTTTGAGACATGCTGTAGTAAATATTGTAGATTGAGACACGGTACCTTCCAGTCATAGAAATACAGCCAGTATCTGGACACGTCTTGGTCTTATGGTATGGGTGTTGAATATCAGCTGGCAAGCAGATCTGGCCAGGTGTTTGTAGTGAGCAATGAAACAGGAATCTCACCATGAGACTGACTGTACATCTAGAAAGCCAAAGATAGAAAGGGAAGTCAGTATGGATGTGGTCTTACAGTGCCATCAGTCTTCTGAATTCAGCGAGGATGCTGCCTTTTGAACATGTTTACAAGGACGTTTGAAGTTCACTTTTGCACGTTCGACCTAGGTTCCCAACGTAGAGGGAACAGTATGTCAAGTAGTGGAGAGTTAGCTTTGAACGTTGGGAGGTCCGTGCTATTAGTGTCATCAACCTCCATCCCTGACACCGGCCCAACCTCAGTGACCTCCTCAAGCCACGGACACAATGAAGCTCTGGGGAAGGGTGAGGAGGGAGAGAGGCTAACAGCACCATATGCAGGAAGGCAAGGAGGAGTCAAGGAGAACAGCTGTCAAGGTTGGCGACAGGCAGAATGTGCTGGCTTGACAAACTCCTACGACCTCACAGAAAGTGAAAGGTACTTACTGAGTTCGACCTCACCGTTGCCACGACAACATAGGCCAGAGCCAGCTGTGGTGCAGTGGTTCGACGAGGTGACGGTTGATGATGTGGTTAGAAATGGTTAGGGTCAGGTTTGGTTAGAAATGGTTAGGGTCAGGTTTGGTTAGAAATGGTTAGGGTCAGGTTTGGTTAGAAATGGTTAGGGGTAGAGTGGACAGCGTTGCAAATTCAGCACATAGAAACACATTAACTTAAGATCACGTATAAAAAAACGTATAAATGTAGAAAATATGTTCATCCTTTGCAATAACAGCGTTGTCGTTGATGTGAAGTAGTTTGTATGAGTTTGCGTGATCCTCCTCCCAGCCAGGTTATGACGGAGACACAATCTACACCACCACAAACTTCTACCACGAAGGGTTCTTCTGGAGGTGTTCTTTCAGAGGCAGCGACGACCACAACAGCCTCTGGTTCTGGTTCAGTAAGTCTGACTCCGACTCTAACACGTTCTGATACACGTTCCTCAGACTCCCACAGTCGAACCTTAGTGTTGTTTAACCAGGCGAATCGCTGAGCACAATTTCCTATTTATACTGTGACAATGGTAATCCTGACTTCAGTCATCCACCTGTGTTTACTCAAGGGCTGTTCTTTGTCAGGCAGCGTGGGGTGTATTATTGTGAACATGACTCCGCAACGCCACCTTTCATTTTCAGCAGCGGCGCTCGAAATATGCATGTTTTTCTTCATCTCTTCAAAGTGCTGGGTATTTGGAGAACAGTAGACATTGAATTTGTCCGTTTCTTTGAGTCGCAAGTCACGTTACGAGAGATTATACGAGGAAACGGAATGTTCTTACGCTGCTTTGATGCAGCTTGATGCTTTGATGTATCTCATTGCTTTAATGTCTTGGGTCAGTTGACTGAATGTAACAACATTGCCATGCGTAGTGCGTTATAGTATAAGTAGACTCTAGTACTTTGGTCCGGGGTTGTCTGTTACCAAGGCCAGGGTGGGTCATCTTCACACATGCACCCTGACCTTTGACACGACCTGGCCAGGGTCTGCACACACCACCTGGATGAGAGCGGCCCAGGAGAGAGAGCTGCATTTGGACGTTTCTCAGAGAAGTGAGATGGTTTGATGGTACTCTAGCTAGATTGCTTTATCGATCCTTGGTATCGCAAATGTTGCAATCGGAATTTTGGAGGTTCCATCTTTTTTTTGGGGGGGGGGGGGGGGGGATTTCAGAAGCCTGAATTCTGTTCCATTTGATTTTTCAATTTTTGAATCTGGTTTTTATACCTTGAAATTGAACAGTTGAAAAAAGAAATCAGTGGTGTCTGAATGTCAACATGAAGCATTCGATGTGTTTTTAAACTCAAAACACGACGTCACTCACTTGCTCCCGTAGACAGACACAAAAAGCTAGAAGGAGGGACAGACAAGATGGTAGAGGGAAGTCAGGATGGATCGAAAGATAATGTATTCACAGGAACTCTCCAGGTCTTTCTGTATGCTCTGGGCACATAAATACAGTATACTCTTTACACGGAAAAGGTCTAACGCTCGTGTGTTTTGTTTTCTTACAGCCGAAGAGCCGTACCACAAGCTCTGCATGCCTGCCTATCTGTTCCCCTTCCCTGTGTCCCAGCAAACGCACAATGTCACCAGTTACGACTCAGCCATCAGTAAGTGTCTCCTGGCGTTCCCGTCTCCCTGTCTTCCTTGGACTGTTCTCTGATCTAACTGTGATTGGATAAGTGGAAGTCATGGCTGTTATGAACAGATGTTGTCAATCCAATCCACGTCAGATCAGTGATCCTTCCAAAGTAAGCGGAAGGGAACGGCCGCACCTTCAGGATGTTTTAAAAAGGAACTGTCGCTTGGAAGTTTGTTGTATCCGTTTTCAAAGTTGTTTTAATGAGACTGTATCAGGATGATGTTTATCAGCACAACATTGGTTTCCATGACAGTCAGATGCTGATGTTTCCCTTTTTCAGTCTACAGGGGCTTCTGGAGTGTCTTCATGCTGATTGGTGTGGTAGCTGTTGTGGTGGGCGGGTTCGTCATCATCTGTGCCGCGCCATTCGCCAGTCATCGCCTGTACAAGGCCGGGGGCGGGCTCTTCATCACCTCTGGTGAGTGGCTCAGCCAGGGTCATGTGACCTGTCATGTGGTTTGCCATGGAACTTACCGCACCAATTCTGGGCTTCAGATAAGGGGTTCTAGAACGTCTTTCAGTCATGATTATCAATATGTGGCTTGTTTGAGAAGGAATTCATAAAGGCCGACCACAGCCATCGCATACATGACTTTATTTCTTCACCTGTCCCTCTTATCTTCTACTGTGTCAGTGAGCGTGATCTCCATATCGCCAACCTCCTCTCTTCCATCTCCTCCGCTTCATTTCTCCTTCCCATCTCCACTCCCCCTCTCTGCTCCTTCTCCTCCAGGGGTGTTCCTCCTGGCGGTGGTGGTGATGTTTGTTCTCTGGTTGGAGGTTCTGGATGTGGTGCCTCTCTACAAGGACTACCAGAACTTGATGTGCTCTGATTTCCAGCTGTCCATCGACTACGGCCTGTCTTTCATGTTCGCACCCATCGGAATCTTTTTCAACCTTCTAGCCGGTCTCCTCTTCCTCCTCATTGGCCGATCTGTTCAAATGCAGTATCACTGAGTGTTGCCATGGTGACGTCAAGAATGGAAGGAGATGGACGACTTGACAACTCCCTGAGCTTCTGGTTATCGTAGCGTCCACCTCCAGAACATGGTTATGCTTGTATGTTACAGTACATCAGTGAACCAGGAGACAGGAGAAGGTTTTAACTTAATTAAAACAACAATGTATTTCTCTTTTTTAAGAGAACGTAAAAAGAGTTTCATATCAACAACCTATCTTTAACAAGAGCAACGTTCTATTAGGTAAAACAAAGTGCATCGTGGGAAACGTGGTGCCATTTTCAACAAAGTCACAAAAATCCCCCACGCCTGACACCTAGTAAAATGTGATTGGTTAAAGGGCCGGCCAATGTATTGACAGAACCATCAAGCAGGAAGTGGAGGTGGGAGAAGATAATTGTTGTTAATTGTTGTTGCTTCTCTACTCTATATTTTGAAATGTGGTTGGTGTTTTAAAAAAAACTATTTCATTTAACATGTTGCTGAAAGTGTTTCAACATAAAAGAGGGCAGTCGTTATTATCATAGTTTCTGCATTCAGAGCACCTGCTGTATTAGATTAGCATTGTAATTGTGTTATTTGTCACATTTTGTTTAATTTGAGAGGATCTTTTTGTTCATGGATATAAGCTGCATGCAGTGTTTGTAGTCAGAGTTTCACAAAGTTGAGCTTGCATTGATAAACTAAGGTGTATATTCTCTAAGTCCACATTTCACTAGATAACTTTGGAATGGATCACTGTATGAAGGCTTACGTTGTAAATAGTAAATTAATAAAATGTATGTGCTATTTGAATTGTCATATAACGGAAACAACAAACACAAATGAAATCATATTTGTATGTTTTGTTTAATTGATATTTTTGACTGTGTGTTATTGTGTATCTGCCTGCGCTTTCTTTGTTCCTATGACAACCAGCAGAGAGCATCATCGTCTCAGCTGTTTGCCACACAGCCTCTCTGAGCGAACGCAAACAGAAATAATCATCATTTTTGTTATTGCTAAAGTATAGAACCTAAATGGTCGTCTGCGTTTCATCCCATCTTCTGAACTGAAGGATCCGTATCTCTCAGATGAACATATTCACACCTATGCTTTCAGACGCCTGGTCATTTCACCCATGAATGAAGCATTTGATGAGGATCTGAAGGCAGTCTTGTGTTTGGTAATTCTCTGTCAACTCAAATGCATTTCCCCACATCTTGATAGAGTCCCTATACAGAGCAGTTTTGGAGGACTGAACATCAAGGAGACAGTGTTGAGCGTTGTCCTGTATGTCTTGGTGGGTTGCATTGATGACGCTACAGGATCATTACACATCCAACTCACACATGCAACAAATACAACGCAAACATACACACATACAACTTTGGTTTTGTCATTAGAAACGCTACAGTCGCCCATCTACAGCATGACTGAACTGTAACTTGCAGAGGCGTGAAGGGAACACTGTCACACTGACAGGGAAAACGACACAAGGACTTCCCGGCGACAGGGAATGTCAGGTTACTGTACATTCAGAAACCTGCCAAAATGTGTGATGATGGAATCGAAATCGAATACGGCGATATTACACTTCATTCCGGAGCTTCCCTCATGCCCCAGAAACTCCTTATCTCCCTGGGATGCCATGGTTTAAATGAATTTCTAAGAAGATACAGTGACAAAGTGGAATCGTCTTTTCAACCCTATCTCCACCGCACGTGTGTGTGTGTGAGTGGTGTGTGTGGTGTGGTGTGGTGTGTGAGTGGTGTGTGTGGTGTGGTGTGGTGTGTGAGTGGTGTGTGTGGTGTGGTGTGTGTGTGAGTGGTGTGTGTGTGTGTATATGAGTGGTGTGTGTGTGTGTGAGTGGTGTGTGTGTGAGTGGTGTGTGTGTGTGTATGCGCGCGTGTGTGTGTATGCATAACGTCGGTCCTAGCCCCGTACCCCCAGAATCTGGCCTAGCAGACAGTAATGTCATCAGAATGGAAGTCCCGGCTGAATCCACCACTGTTCTGCATGATTGCCCATGATAATTGTGTGTTGATAGCGAGCGCGGAGAGATGGAGTATAATTTCCACAGAGAGATTCCTAAACAAATACCTGTGCTCAGCAGAGAGCTGGAGGGCAGATGAGAGCTGAGCTGAATGGAAGATGAGGGGAAAGAGAGGGATGACAAAGATGGTGGTGGGAACGAAAAGGTGAAGAGAATGAAAGGATGGATGAAGAGGCTGTGGGGGTGGTTAGGGAGCGGGAGCAGGAGTGTGTGTGTGTGCGTGCGAGTGTGTGTGTGTGTGTGTGTGTGTGTGTGAGTGTGTGTGTGAAGTGACAGAATGGAACATCAAGTACAAACACGTTTGAAGGTGGTGTGGGCAGCAGGAAAGTGACAGAGTGAGTTTGAGGACAGAGAGACTGTCCACCTGACCTGCCTCTCAAAGCAATCCTCATGTGTCCAGGAGCGCTATCGACGAGTCCGTCAGACGCGCACGCCTCCTGCATACCTACGCAGTGTCTCCTTCCACCTCCAGGTGAACGACAGGCACACTTCATAACCTGGCAGCTTTGCCCTCAGCGGATCATCAGGCCCACTTATTGCAGATTATCCCAAATTATCTTCCAAATATGCCCTAATCCCAGCCGACACCCACGTCGAATTTTATTTTAATCTGATTCGTACCTCTCCGAATCAGTAGCGTGTATTTGAATTGCATGAACGATATGGCAGGTCATGTTTCACGCTGTGCTCCTCCTAAGAGAGAGCTTTACATAATTTCAGATTGAGGTTGTAATAATGAATAGACAATAGGCCCTGTGTTAATGTAAGAATTTACAATTCAGAACGCCGGCTTGTAATACAATTACAGCGAATTATTCTGGACGTTTTGTGACACTGCAGCTACCCACCAGTAGAACGTTCTAGACCACACAGCATTGCCCCAGCCTTCATTTTAATACATTAAAATACTGACAGTTTTTTCTTCCTTTTTTGCATACTGGTTTTGATTATGAGTTTGATAGAAAAAAAAATCCCCGATGTGGATTTATCTAACAGAGAAGGGTCGTAGGTTATAATGGAGTACCAACAGAAGACGACATCAGTGTGCTGGACATGTCTGCATGTTGAAGAGCATGAGACATAAACCTTCCTCAAACGCTCAAGGTCTCTCATCACAAAAGGGATTCTGAAGATGAAAGTCCACATCGTGAACCTTCCCTCAAAGTGATCCTTTCAAGCTGCAGACAAACGCTGGCGTGCTCCTGCGCCGTACACGAAGCAGGCCAAAGACACATCACGTATGACGGGATGCGAAATCTTCAATCGGGCCCTTCAGTTGGCGGGTTCCCCATTAAAGCATAGAGGACGAGCCATGCATTTGGGTGAAGCATCCATTTTCCTCTATTCAGGGGACACAAACAGCTCTTGATCATCTCTGATTAGTACAAGTGTGGGTTTGTGTGCCAGGCTTCAACGCACTCAGCTCTCCTCGTTCGAGGAAACACAAAGCCTGATTGTAAAGGGATTTAATGAAGAAATGTTCCCCCTGTGATCTTCGTCTTCTTTGCTGTGAGGGATTAGAAACTTGCTGAAACCTGGAGACAAGTGACACAAACAGGGACAACGTGGATATTGGCGGATACAAACAGCGATAAGAGGATATCTGGAGATTTGATTGACTTCATTTGATGTCTCATCAACACAAACAACAAAAAAACGACTGGGAAAGTTGTGAAACGTGTTCGAGTCTGCTGTGGGAACATTCAAAGTGTCTCGTTGCTGTAAAATTGCAGGGGAGTGCCTTTTGATTTTAGGAGTGCTTAAAATCAAAATGTTGCCTGTATGAGAAGGACATTCTTATTGAAGACATTATACAGTAATAATGGGATGCAAAGTCTTCAGAGGACTAAAGTAACACAAACAAACAGCATGGAGGAGCTTGGTGTAATTGTTTTAGTTTGGGGGTATAACTATGGCTGTTTTATAATCAAACAGTCACACAAGCTCTATTTAACACACACATATCCACCCTACATCCATTCCTACAAATCCTTACATATTATTCGTTACACATGAGCATCGCTGGCAATGTTTAACTTGAATATGATCATTTTTAATTATAGTATTCAATTAACGGTTACGGTTAGTTAGCTAGTCAAGCTCCTTATTCAGGGTTTGCATACATTATCTTGTCATTCAACTCCTTGTTTGGTTTTGCATACATTATCTTGCCATTTGACTCCTTATTTGGGCCTAGCTTTCCCTCCAGCAATTGATTAATGCTGTAGTACAAACAGCTCTTTGATTTCTCATGAATATTCAAGAGGAAACTGCCTTTGTGGCGTCGTTCTTTATTCAGTGTTATAGCAAGAGGGTTGGAAACTAGCCTTCTTGCTCTGAAAGTTAACCTCTAACCCCTAATCTAATAGGGTTGGGTATTATAATCAGGTTGCTTACCACTGTGTAAGTACGCTAGACCTTTGCCCTGCCTCTCTTCTCTTATAACATGGTGCCATTTATATTTTATTTCACAAGGTTTAGCACCACACTTTTGAAAGTGCTTATGTTTTTGTTCTCGAATCGCGCTCTGACAAGTTATGACGACCTTGAGTGCGTTCTGTGTTTTCCTTTTAAAAAAAAAAAAGCTCGTTTCTTCCTCAGGTAATGTTTCTTATCCTCTTGTGTCAATCCAAGGTAGCTTATGCCTCCCGTTAGCGAGAGAACACAAGACCTTTTTAAAGGAGAGGCACGGACCAGCCTTGAGACGCCAGGGCTCACTGCGTTGACAGACAATGTCCTTTTCAGCCTGCCTCCACCTTCCTGCTCCCCACACCCACGTGCGCGCTGATCTGCCGTCGCAGGTGTGTTTGGCAGGAAAAGCAAAGTGAATTCTCTGCCTTCTCATTCTCATTCCTCCCAAAGAAATTCACTTTGGCTGTTGCTCACAAAAGCGATGTTTTTTTTCCATTGGAAAAGATCTCTTAACTCTCTTAGCCAACAGTTTGACCTAGACGGTTGTAACAACGGTCGATTTGAGTCCTTCCGAGGTTTTGTGGAGAATTGAATTACTGATATTTGGTCATAAATCTCTATCAATCTGCAGGTAGAAAATTCAGATGAAGGAGAACCCAATTTTATTGATAACACACGGCTTATTTCATTTTTTTTTGTCCGAAGACACAAGACTGTCCCTGAATCCCCCTGTACCCTGCCGATCAGGAAGTCCTGCCACGTGAGGATTCCTCCACACGCTGCCAGCCCTGCTCTCAGCCCTGTTCTCATTTTGTTTACAACCTACCCAAGTCACACAGTCATAATTCTTTCGACAGTAAAAAGCAAAAGTGTATCTATTAGTCAATCCTAACAAGAGAATGCTGTCGGGTCCTTTTCCTCCTTGGCATGTCAGCCTGGGTAAATGGATTCATAAATATACGCAGACAATCTCTGTTTACCATATTTTATTGTGAGAATATACAATTCTAATGTGCTTTATTCAAATGCTTGATATTTTCTTTGTTTTGCAATTCTCATGTGTATTCATAAGTTTGACTTCATTCTGGGCCTCCCCTCATTAAGGGAACATTTATGAAAATTAGGATGTATTATTTATTAAAAACTTAACCAAAAACAAAATACAGGCATGTTACTAACGCTTGAACTACACCCATGCAGGCATTAGAGTCACACGTTCCAGCTAATCTAGGTGACATGTCTCCGAGTTAGCAAGGCTCAGCCACATGTGTGATGCACAGTGGCACTGTCACAGGGTGAGGACCAGAGACGATGTAGCCTGTATTACCATAGCTACAGGAAACCAGTATACACATGCATACACACACGCACACACACACGCGCATACACACAAGCACACACACGCATACGCACACACACGCGCACAGACCTACACACGGCCTTCATCTCTTTCTTTCTTGGAGGAGACACAGGTGAAAAGAGTACAGAAAAGGATGAGGGCGGATAAAAAAAAGTCACATCTTAAAGGGGGACAATACAAGCCAACATCAAAAAGAACAACACACTTTCCTGCAGGTGTCACACACTCTGTCACACACTCTGTCACACGGCGAAGTCACACGGAGACACACGCAGGCAGACTGACGCAGAAAAGAAGCAGGAAACGAAGGACAGGAAACAGACACACAGGGAGACGCAAACAGGCGAGAATACTCACTGGTCTGTAGACTTTACCCTCGTCCTGATCGGAGACCGTCACAGTAACTCCGGCTGTTTGAATCTTCAGCTGTTTTAAGTTGATGATCTTATTCATTTTCGAATTGTAACATCGTCTGTTTGGGACGATTGCAGAGTCTTGTCTCCAGACCGTCTGGATCCACAGTACCGGCTCTCATCTCATCTCTCTCTCTGCTTCTGTGCTTTTATACACACTTAAACTTGTTAATATTATGCTTTCGACGTTGAGTGGGATTGACATTTATTGAAAGTAAAATGTTCCTGTGTGGAAATCATTGGTCCTGTACTGGTTTTGCAATGGTAAAGGCAGACTTAGTATTAATTGAAGTATAATGATATCCTGAGCAGAGATGTTAGAGTGGGTCAGTGCATAATGTATCTTCACGCAGACAATAAATGAATACGTTCACGTATTCATGTATTCATTTATACATTTGGACGGCGATTCAGTTCCGTTTTTACGTTTCGCATTTTCCACTTCCCGTACATAAGCGCTGCTGTTCTTTGTCAGGTAATGTGACTATTCTGTCATGCTTTAACACGCCACAGACAACTTCTCTGATCTATAACAGGAACACGGAGTGATTGTTGCTCGGGATGAACCAACATCCCCTTTAATCCTCCTCTCCCTTGTCTCTACAAACAAGACTCACAAACGACACCCTCCTGATATTTGCAATAAGATTTTCTACCATCTTTCTATTCCTTTTTTGCAGTCTCTCCCTCTGCCTCCCTCTGCCTCTCTCTGCCTCCCTTGCACTGTAGGTGACAGGCACGCTGTCTCAACATGAGGTGTCGTGGAACCTTTGTGATGTTCATCATCTCTCCGCATCAACGCTGTCATCTACAAGTACTGTATTAGCAGTCAACTTCTGTTCGTGAGTTAGCTGCATGTTTGCGCAGTGTCAATTATACGTCTTCGTGCGTTTCAGATCATTCGACTTCCTGGGTAAATCACTAAGTCTGGTCTCTCTTGAAGAGAGATTCGGGACTGGGAGAGGGCCTGTCGTCTTCAGCCGGTCTGCGTAAACTTCCTCAGCCTAGTCAAGAGGAAAGTTGCGACGTCGTGCTGACACAAAGCAGGTCACGTGCCGAAGGGCGGCTGCAGTCGAGGGCACTTGCAAATGCTACGTTGTTGATAAATAAACATTATTTGGAAGATGTGTCAGGTCCCGTTAGCACGTCCTCTTAGCTGCGGCTCATTTGATTTGCCGCTCTCAGGGTAAGGAATATTTAATTACCTCACGGAATGATAATCACCAATCAGATGAATAATAACCAATTCAGTTTCCCGGTAGCTGCTAGCACGCTGAGAGGACAGGGGTGCGGTGGTTTGGTATTTGCATAGAGCCTCCAGCTTCCAAACCCCCCCGTACTTCCATCGTGTGCTGGACGAACGTCACATAGACTCCTGTGGTTTCAGCCTGTTTCCCCAGTGTTGCCGTGCGGGGGAACGTTCCGGTCCTTCTCGGCCGCTTGGGAAGTGACAGTCAGACGTCGCAGACGGGTAAGGGTGATACCGTTTATGGTTTCCGTGTGTTCCACACGTCTGTCAGGAGTTCATCAGACCACTTTGTCTCAGGGCAAGGCCCTTTGCGATCCACTAGATGGCAACAGAGATTATTCTGAGTGTGTTGTGCTCGCTGACTGTTGCCTGACAGAGAATGTGCACCCATTTACAGTCACAGTGCCAGAGAGGTTAGCTTGCTTGGTTCCAGTAGCTCCAGGAAATTGAAAGGCCAACATGGTGGTAAAGTTTAGGGTAAAGGTTGGGTGAGTGAGCTACTGCAGGTCATCGATGGGTTGTTTACTGAATGGGATGTGCGTTGTAAAATTGTTTGTCTGTTTACAGACCTCACACCCCTGCGTCCTGAGGTATACTTTATTGCTCTCTTAAACACACACACACTAACACACACAGCGCCCGTTGTCACGGCAACACCTGCCCACTGGAACGTTGGACACCTGCTTGTTGGCATGGCGACATCTGTGCCTTTGGGACGGGCAAGGGGGCATCTGTTCGGCAAAAAAAAGGGGAGAGAGAGAGCGAGAGAGAGAGAGAGAGAGAGAGGGAGAGTGAGAGGTGAGCGGGTTGCCCTTGGCAACGAGGTTCTGAACGGGCCTTGGCACGGGCATGCGGCGCCCCGGGCGGAGCGGCAGCGGGGCTCTCTCAGCACGAGGCTGAGAGGCTGAGAGGCTGAGAGGCTGTGCCCTCCTGCTCCCACTTTCAGAGCAGCACACGACACGGTTCACATCCACATAAACAAGACTTCCTCTCCGCTGTTCCGCGCTTGACGACGATCGCCGAGAGGCGCTGGGAAGCTTCCTGACAGCTAGAACCTTTCGGTGGCTTCACCTGGCAGGTAGGTCGCGCAGGTGAAGAGCGCGTGAGGAGACGCAGCAACGCTCGCTCGCCCTTCGTAGCGACACGCTGGTGTTGGAGCGAGGAAGGGCGTGTTCCCGTGGTTTGGGTTTCCAGAAGTCCTGCCCCGACGCCGTTTCCTGTCTGCGAGAGAAGCTCTCCTTCCAACCGAATGTCCGTTCGAGTGAAATGCAGGGGAAGACCACGGAGGCAGAATTCTTGGCAGTTTGGCTCTTACAGTAGAAACACTTTAAAGTTTAAAGAGGTGAAGAGTTTGTTTGTCCATTAATCTGTGTTTGCATTGAACTCGTGCTCTTCATTATTGATAAAGTTCAAATCATTATCTCTGTTGTGGCATACTGCTCTGCCACACACCAGATACTAACTGGGATTTATAAATCCATATGACTGCATATATTCATAAAATCAATCCCTCTGAAACGTGATTGACATGTGGCTATTTTATTGATCCGTGTTACAACCCAAACCTGAGGAACCTGTAAAAAATGATGCAAAAAAGAGATAAACATGGAGAATCGATAGATATGTAGCACTTATTTATGACCTCATATTGTATGTATGTGCCTCCATCATTATGAGGTTTGGAGATACACAGAATTAATGATTGGAGTTATAGTTTTCCAAAGGTCTTTTTTGATGCTGTCAAGTTGGAGTTGGAAAAAGAGCGCTTTACTTCACCTTTGGAGAAGTTGCTGTTCACGCTGAAAGGTAAAGACGTCATCTGTTTACCATAGTCCCTAGGTGTTATTAAACTGCTCTTTTTTAAATATTCCATGTAAATCACTTAATACAGAAAACTGGACGTGGAGGTGTGTCTCTAAGAGCATTCCTCTTTTTCAACCTTCGCTAAATGCTTAAGCAGCATTTTATTCTCATTTTGTTTCCGCAGGAATACATTTTCTCAGAGTCAGTTTAATATCTTTTTTGGTTTTCCGTGCCAAAGTGATGGATTGGTCTGATTTGAGATCGTAGCGGTGACAAGAGCTGAGTAGAAGATGAGGACCACCCCCATGGGGTGGCGTTTGTCCAACTGCTCAGACCTCTCCAGGGAGGACTATAAATCTTGTGAATGCATATTAAACACTGACACAATGCACACTGTAGCTTGAAGGTTAACCCGCTTTTTGATTGAATTTGTTATTCAAATAACGCCGCAAAAATCTGGTGCGGCACCGAGTCTTCGTCCCCTGCAGTGAGACACGGTTCTGTGACTCTCAGGGTGAAGGGGAAAGAGACGCGCTGCGGGAACGTTCGGACCCGCGCACACCTCGCGGAACCGCCCGGCCTCAACGCGGCGCCGTCTATCCTACCGACACGGACCAACGATAACCTGTATTCACAGACAGGCGAACGCTAGAGGAACCCCCCCCCC
>BROE01000022.1:4644930-4652430 GCA_036571765.1 Plecoglossus altivelis
CCCCCCCCCCCCCCCCAGACGATTTGATTCTTCGCTTGCTGCTCCACATTGGACTGACAATACTGTTAATAAGTCTACTAAATCATGACTCTTTATTGGAGAGAGCAGGAACCCACAGCGAAGGCCTCCCTCTGTGTCCTAGTCTGAATGTCATCTTCAAACGGCCTGAGTGGCAGCCTCCTGCCAGGCTGCACACTGGATGGAGGCAAAAGAGAGAGAGAGAAGTGGAGAGAATAGAGGGAGATTCCTGGTGTTTCATGCAGTGCCAGACCCGATGCATGACTTATAATTGCCTATTGTGGAGTTGAGATACTGCATATGATAATGTATAGAACCGCTGAACTCCCATCAAAGGAAAGCAACAACAAACAGTAGCATCCACTTTAGAACCAAGAGTTCATTTGAAGACCACAGAACAGCCCCCGATCACACGGATTCATTATGAATGACTTGATGAGGGTCGGTGGTTGGCTGCAGGGACTGTGTGTATCTGCGTGTGTGTGTGTGTGTGTTTGCATGTGTGTGTGTGCACGAGAGAGCTTGCACAAACCTTGCAAAGAGATACCGAGATCTGAGGAAGCAAAATGCACTGGGTGGATAAACTGTGGTTGGATGTCACCTTCAGAGTTCTGTCAAATGTTCTGATGCCTAATTGCAGAAAGTATTTGGGTTCCCATGGGTAGAGTTGGCCTTTCGAAGTGCATCTGTAACAAATATAGTACTACGGTGATAATGGATGACAAAAAGAAGATACCCACGAAGCTATTCTCTTGAACTGAGTTAACACCTCATTATCAAGTGCAGGCCTCTTTGGATGAATGTGATATCGGAGGGAAAGATGAAGAGAGGAGGGCAAGGAGGAGGAGGGGGGGGGGGGTGAAGGAAGAGGCGCCCGGGAGATGTGACTGGGAAATGGGGAAACACATTGTCTGGAAGAGCTTTTGTTGGAGCAGGAACAAATACACTTCTGGTGTCTTCGCATCAGGGAGAGTTGAGTAACTGGCATTAATCGTGTTCCCAAACACAACAACTTCACAGTGACATTTAGACTCACACTTTGCAAGTGTTGACTTTAGAATCACACATCCACTTCCCCTCGAGTTTTAAACATGGAAGCTTCCTTCTCAGTTGGTGGAGCGGCGTGGGGGAGACGGACAGGTGTAGAACAGGAGGGAGTGTAGGTGAGGAGGGGGTGGGAAGGGCTTAAAACAAGGAGTATAAAGATGAAGGGAGAAGGGAGGGAAGGAAGGAGGGAGGGAGGGAGGGAGGGAGAGGGCTATTGGACATGAGAGGGGTTATCCAGCAAGAAATTCAGAGGTACATCATCTTGAGCGTGTTTAATTAGAGCGTGAATAAGAAACGGTCGTCCTGTGGGTCCGAAGCATTAACACGACTTAATTAGTTTGTCTGGCTAGCGCCTGACAAGACTGAATATGTTCAACAGTGTATCAACTACTTCTGGCTTTGTGATCCACAACAACCTTAATAACACTTAAAAACGTATTAAGCAAGTCCTGGTAATTGTTATCAGAATGCAAGTAGGTGTGAAAATGGTTCCAGGCAGGATTACAAGAAAGAGAGAGGGCAAGAGAATGAAAGAGCAAGAAAGAGAGAGGGCAAACGTCAATCAATTAGTACAATTAGCAGCTAGCCTTGTGCTAATCAACTGTCCCTTGTCTCCTGCAGACCCATCTTAATTGCCTTGTTAGCTTGTTAGCATCTTCTCATTGGTGTTTATTAGCCAAGTAGCTTTTATCGTAGGACCCTCTATTGACTCCCTGGAAAAGAGCCATACGTGCACAGCAATGGCACTTAATTACTCGATCAAGAACAGCTCTTTTTGTCAATATTACTCATTTACGATTGAGCTCTATTATCTCTGGAGATTACTTGACGCTAACGACGATATGCATAGGTTTTCGTGGTTTGAAAAACCTGACGCATATTTGTAGCAAATATTTTGCTGTAATATTTGGCACAGAAGATGAACTAAATGCTGGTATTCTTATCCCCTATCTGGAACTGCCCTTTATTAATTATGCATCGCAAAACACAAGAGTACTGTCTCTCTCACTCGCTCTCTTCCGGTGTCTTGCCTTCCTTTAAGTGTGTTGAGAGTCTGTTGTGTTCGGCTGAAGCTAAAAACTCTGTCCTGATCCGGCTCTTGAAAACCACGATACGCGTCTCCGGCTATGCAGCACCTGCATGCAGAGCCTTTTAACACAGCGCTCTGCAGTCATGAAAAGGCATTATTCCCCTTGTTGTCGCAGACTTTCAGACCTCTTTTGGATTGCCAGATTGACGGAGCCGTAGAACGTTCTCCTCTCCTGGTGCTAAAGATTCCAACTGTTCTTGAAACCACGGTGCTGAGAGTGGTCGTCAGTGTAATAGCCTCTCTTAGCTCAGTGAGAGAGGAGCTGGAGGTGTGAATATGAAACAGACGTCCTTAAGAAGAAGACATAACCGTCCGCGGGTCTAAATGTTCCCGGTCTAAGATGGAGAACAGGAGAACGTTAAAGAGGACGCAAATGGAACAATGACAAGTCTATGAACAGCAGTAGGGAGAGAGAGAGAGAGAGAAAGACTGAAAGAGAGAGAGAGAGAGAGAGAGAGAGAGAGAGAGAGAGAGAGAGAGAGAGAGAGAAAGAGAAACAGGTGAAAAGCAAAATCCTTCATTAAAAAGGTGAAGAGAGAAGTGCTGAATGAGGGTGTTGGAAAAGCAGAGCACAGAGTAAAAAGAAGAAAGGCTAATTGTGAAGAATAAAAGAGACCCGATCAAAAGCAACAGAGAAACGGAGGCAGGGGGAGGGGAGCGAAAGGCTAGGATGTTGCATTGATCGTGGTCCTGAGGTGGGCTGAGGCAATGGTGTTATTGATTACCTCAAGGCCAAGGTTAGGATGAGACTTGCACCCAAGAACCTGACCTCTGGCCTCTGACCTTGCCACCTTGACCTTGGCCTAAAGCCAACGCGCTGACCCCTCACCCCTATTGCCTGACCTTGGAACCCTCATATGAGAGCTGCGTTGGGAATGTGCAGATCTATATGAATGAGTGGGATGTGTGTGGGTTTGAGCTAACCTCCCCCTCCCACACACACACACACACACACCACTCACACACACACACACACCACACATACACTCACACCACACACACCACTCACACCACACACGCCACTCACACCACACACACTCACACCACACATGTTCCCCCAAGCACAGTGTTATTCTCATGTGTGCGGAATACAGGAGGTTGAGGTTAATACAAGTCAACTTGACTTCAGAAGAACCACCTATCCCCAGGCCTGGACATAAAGAGAGAGAGAGCGAGAGAGCAAGACAGAGAGAGGGAGGGGGAGAGAGAGAGGGAGAGAAAGTGTGTGAGAGAGAGAGCAAGAGAGAGCGATGAACAGTGAAAGAGTGAGGAAGTGAGTGTGAGAGAGAGAGAGAGTGAGGAATAGTGAGAGAGTGAAGGCAAGAGAAAGAGAGAGTGAGAGTGAGTGAGAAAGAGAGAGAGGGGCGGGGGGGAGGGAGGGGAAGGGGTGTAGGGGGAAGGGAGAAGGAGGGGAAGGTAATAGAGAGGTGTTCTCCAACACAGACCAGAGTGTTGCAGGCTGCTCACTGCTGGGTGGTATTGATCTGCTGATTTAATTACATGAGGAGGCCCACTCACACACACATTCAGACATACACTCACTCGCACACACGCTCACTCGCACAAACGCACACCCCCACACTGCAGGTGATGGATCACAACATTAGCCAACTGTGACATGTGTGTTGCTCAGTTTGCTGTAATAAACCACAGCGCAACACAACATGCTATTAAACACAGCTTTATGTGCATCGTACATAGGAATATCAGCAAAGATAGACAGAGAAGCCAAGCAGTGAGACAGGCAAGTCGACAGGCAGGGTGACAGACAGGTAGGCAGGCAGGCAGGCAGGCAGACAGGCAGTGAGCTGCGAAACAGGATTAATAACCAGCATCATTACAGTAATCTGATTTAGACTCGGTCACCAGCAGTCCCACAGTGGTCCTGATGGTCAGACCACAGACTGGTCCAGACAACATCAATAGGTCATCAGACAGGGACAGAGGGGAAGGGTCACGGCCATGTGTGTGTGCGTGCGTGTGCATGTGTGCGCGTACGCATAAATGCAAACATGGAAAACAAAGGCAAACTAAAGTGTGTGTGTGAGAGAGGGAAGACAGAAATATGTATACCACGGCATATTTGTGGGTTTGTGCGTGTGTGTGTGTGTGTGCACATGCCTTAGTGTTACAGTATGCACTACAGAATACTCTGTATGGAGGATTTATGCTGACATCTAAAGGACCCCCCCCCCACCCCCGTCACCTCCCACCTACCCCCCACCCCGATCTCAAACATCGATATTTTCACTTTAACAGATAATTCATTTTCCCCTGCAGAATGGCAATTCTGCCTATAGGAGAGACCACCTGAGCCTGCCCTAAGCCAATGGTGGAAGATTTAAGAGTGGATCAATCGATGAAAACGAGCTGTCCAGAGCTTCTGCACACAGAGACTGACTGCATGTGACTCGGGGAAAGCCTCCACTGTAGATCCTGAAAGCTCCTCCAGGGTAGTCGGTTTGAAATATCTCAAAGCTGATGGTTTGAAAAATTCGGCTGTCAAATGTTTGCGAAACACTTTCGATTTAGAACGGCGAAGTAAATATTTATCGCGGAAAAACTGCCAAAAACAGTTGTTTGAAATTGAAACGAACGGTAGATGTTGATTGCTCAATGAAACGTTCTTCGGAAGTGTTGCTCTTTGTCGTCGCGGCATTGACAGGTGAACCATTTATTAAGGAAGTCGTTTTTAATACGAACATTTTTAATTGCAGGCAACAATCAAACCATGGTTGGATAGACTTAAGTTTCACTTAGAACAATAAAGCTAATAAAGTCTCAAAAGGGATACTTTGAGATAAAACAAACATTCCTTATTCATCCAGGAGTCTGTCTCCAACCCATGTCAGACTTTAGGAAAATGTAACGCTTGCATAATTTTTCAAGTTTACGTGTCAGTGTATACTCAAGAGAACTCCTCACTTTATCCAGTTGGCTCGAATCAAGCGCACCCTTAGTATTTCACAAGCATTTTCCCTGTTGTGTCTGCCCCATATTTTATAGTGTCCATAGTGTCCAATCCTCCTGAGTAAATCCTCTCTATTTCTGTACTGACTGGTTTATTGCCTTTATCAACCTGCTGGAGCAGGGAACAAAGACCACTGTGTTCAAACAGCCATTGCTCTCTCATCTCCCTCAACATCGGACCAGGCCTAATTGGATTTAAATGAACTCCCAAATTTCCCTTTGTTACTGCAAATAACACGCAAGGCTTTTTAATTAAGATCCGATACCGACCTGCACAGTAAGGCCCGCAGTCGCTTTCATCCTCCACTCTTCAAACAGCAACTGGAGGGTGAGCCGGGGAGCGGTGGAGCCGTCATGGAGGATGGTTGGGGTCGGCCCACTGTCTGGCCCAGCGGGGGATGGCCCAGGAGAGGTGGATTGGGTAATTATGATCCTGGTTCTGATCTGATTGATCCAGTTTGTTTTCAGAGGAGTTGTGGAGATGAGTCGCGTTTGACGGTTTAATGTTTTCTGAGAGCTCAATAATCTCCATACTCGGAGGAAGGTAGAGAGCTGTCAGGGGTAGAGTGGTAAAGTGGTTGGGACAGTAAAGGAAAGAGAGATAAGGTAGGAGCCTGCTAAAGTAGACAGGGGCAGGCAGGTGGATTGCATTCTCAGGCTTTCAGGTAACACGCGAGGCATCGAAAAGACACAAACATGAAATGAATCCTGAGCACGAGTGTGTCTGTGTTCATACATGAATAAGCGAACAGTGTGTGCGCGTCATAGGTATTGGTGTTCGCAGAGGAGAGAGAGGTGTTAATTACTGTATCAGCAAGGGAGAAACAGAGAGAGAGTGAGGGATAGAGAGAGAGAGAGAGAGAGAGAGTATGACTGTGACAGTAAGAGGGAGAGAGAGAGAGAGAGACTGTGAGAGTAAAAGGGAGAGAGAGAGAGAGAGAGAGAGAGAGAGAGTATGACTGTGAGAGTAAGAGGGAGAGAGAGAGAGAGAGAGACTGTGAGAGTAAAATGGAGAGAGAGAGAGAGAGAGAGCGAGAGAGAGAGAGAGAGAGAGAGAGTAAGACTGTGAGAGTAAAAGGGAGTCCCTAAATCTCCACTCTCCCTCAGAGTGTCTGGGGAGAGGTAATCATTTATAGTTTCCAGTCATTAAGGAGGACCCTGAAAATCCCTTAGCAGAGAAAGTCTAATGACCATCGGCATTTGCATGTATTATTGTCGAATAATGTCTTAAAAACCCCACAGCAATTAGATTTTTTTGGGCCAGTCTGTTGCTAATCCTCCAGTGAGCACCAGCGCACAAGTGTTTACTCTCTCTGATCCACTCATCATTCAGCAAACACAGTTACCAAATCACGGACGGAAAGGTGAGACTCTAAAATCCCTCCTTGATAGCTGAACATTTTGTCTCGAAAAAAAGTGAATTTGTTCCGCTTCCATTTACCCGAAGAAATGAACAGGCAAGTTCTTACTGTACTGTAGGTAATAACTTCTGAGAGGGTTACACACTCATGCGTCACTCTGCTAATGTGTGATTTTCCTTTCATTATAACGAGGGGGAGATAACAGCGGAACCTAAAACACTACCGCAGCTGAACAGGCAGTTTGTTCAATGGAGTCTACAACTCATTAGTTCAAGCAAATTCTTGCCGGTTTATATTCAAGGCTACGTTAGCATCAAGACTGCAAAAGCTATCTCATTCCAGACCTCATATCCTTGGACCAAGGCTGGTGATCCGACTCTGGGTGTGTGTGTGTGTGTGAGTGTGTGTGTGTGTGTGCATGGCCATGTTAGTGTGTGTATAATCTATGAAAGGTCAATGCATGAAATGAACAGAGCAGTGTACCATATTTGATTGCGATGTTTTCTGTACAGCATGTGGAACATTTATTAGTGGACCCCCTATTAGACAAGTCCACTGAGTCCAGGGCTGGTGGGCACGTCTGTGGTCGGTCGGTCTCCTGGTGGTTTTAATGACTGGGCCTAGCAAGTGTTTCAGAGTGCAGAGTGTGGTGGACGGAGAAACTGAGCAGTTGCATCTGGTTTGTGAGTGAATTAATCATGATGATTAATTGGCCTTCAAGTTAAATATCCACAGAGTGATGTCAGGCTGCCAGCCGTCAGGGCTAAATTGACAGCACTTTAAGGAGAGGCAGATTGATTTACACAGGGAAGCCCTAATGAATTCCCCTGCAATAAGGAGGAGGGGAAGAAAAGTAAACAAGTCTTTTTTTTCCTTCTCTCTTCCACTTTAGTGTTCTCCTTCTGTTCTGTAGGCTTTATAGTGTTCTCCCTCTCCCTTCCCCTCTCCCTTCCCCTCTCCCTTCCCCTCTCCCTTCCCCTCTCCCTTCCCCTCGCCCTTCCCCTCTCCCTTCCC
>BROE01000022.1:4657430-4694279 GCA_036571765.1 Plecoglossus altivelis
AGGAGAGGAAGAGGGAGAGGTGGAGGATAAGGGGCGAAGACGGAGCAGGAGGGGGAGGAGGAGGGGCGAGGATGGAGCAGGAGGGGAGAGCCAGCTCTAAATATGTGCGGTCCTTTCTCTCTGTTCGAGAGCCATGTAAATAACGAGTCCGCACACACGGTTAGCGACTCGACGTCTTGTGTAGCCAGCGCATCCCCATCTTTGTAAAGGTGAATCCACAAGTAAGGCATGGAGATAAGGTTGGGCTCTACTGTGCCCTACGAGAGCATTCATACCCCATGGAACCAAATGCTGGAAAGACAGGAAAAAGGGGGAATAGCTGTGAGGAGATATGTGTGTGCGTGTGTTTGTGTGTGAGGAAAGTGAATTGTGTCGGAAACAGAAAGAGAGAGAAAGAGAAGGTTGATGAGTGTGAGAAGCTCTCTTGCTCGTCGTCTTCTGTCAGGATGGATAAGTGATCTGCAGAAAGTAAAAGGAAAGAAAAAGAGAGGGAGAGAGAGAGAGGGGAAGAGGGAGAGAGGGAGAGAGAGAGGGGGAGGGAGAGAGAGAGAGATGAGGGAGAGAGGAGGGAGAGCACGCAGAATGAAAATAGCCCTGTCTTTGCAGAATGAGAATCTGCTGACTACCAAAAAGTGAGAGAGCAGTTCTTTGGAGAAGGGGGGGACGTGGAAGTGGGAGGAAAGACAAGAGACGAGACAAGAAAAGTCGGCACTATTCTGTATGATTCATTGTCGGCCGCCAACGTTTTGACACATTGACACATGGGGACGACACAGAGAGCCTTTCTAATGATCTGGTAACGTGCTGTCATGAGTGAGGGCCTGGACATCCCAGGCTGTCCACACAACTCAGGCTGTCTGCCAGCATGTCTGCATGCGTCAGTCTCTCTCGTCTCAGGTGCGAGGTAGGCCAGAGAGCTCTCGCTGAGGAAGGGTCAACGTCTGCCCGCTTGTCACCCACAGACAGGAGGGGCGGAGGACAGACACGGAAGCAGATACCTGTCGGCCAGAACTACACCCCTCCGGTTGAAAAACAAGAACCTGTCCAGTGTATCATCAACCACGTTTTGCTTTGAACAAACAACCACGTCTTGTCTGCCTGCCTCCCCGTAGACAGGGCTGGGAAAGGCAATCATCTGGTTGTCTCGGAGCTCTAAACTCCTGGAACACAGATGCACAATGTCTCGCTTTTCTTCTCCTGCTGTTTTTTTTCTCCAACTGGTACATTTGCATATTCCGGGAGTCTACCAAAGAAAATAGCCCCCAGCTAGAATAGCCAGGACGCTGTGCATATTGAAGACAGCAACACAGCGAGGGAGGGAAGCAAGGGACAAGAGAGAGAGAGAGAGAGGGAGAGGGAGAGAGAGAGAGAGAGAGAGGGAGGGAGGGAAAGGGAGTGAGAGAGATAAAGAGAACCAAATGAGAGCTATAGGTTTACTTTTGGTGCTTATTATTGCGTAAGTACTAATGCTGTGAGATTTGCACGTGATCCTGTATGCTGAAAATGCTTATTTGCAATTTTAATGTGTAAAAAAAGGTAGACCACTGAGACGGAGAGAGAGAGAGCAAGAGAGAGAGAGAGAGCAAGAGAGAGAAAGAGAGAGAAAGAGAGAGAGAAAGAGAGAGAGAGAGCAAGAGAGAGAGAGCGAATGAGAGCAAGAGAGAGAAAGAGAAAGAGAGAGAGAAGAGAGAGAGAGAGAGAGAGAGAGAGAAGGCAGAGGGAGGGAGGGAGGGCGGAGAGGAGAAAGAGGGAAAAAGAGACAGAGAGAGCTGGAACAAGGGCTAAAATATGTGCATCATAAGAAGGCCTCTCCACCCAGCTTCCTTCATGAATATCAAACAGACAGCCGTGCTCTGCTCTGAGCCAAACCAGCACAACAACACATGAAAGACATTATACTGGTACCCGACTGGATTTGACCTATGTCTACCGAGAGGCAGAGACTGAATAGGTCTACAAAAATAGGCTATTACTGTAACCCGGCATTTGCAATGTGTACTCTTCGCAATCCTTTGGCCTGTGTGGTGTGGTTCATTAAGGCTATTCTGTTTAAAGCAAGAGCGACGAATGGTGTACTGTGTACGCTGTGTAAATTAAACGTTTTTAAACTGAAGTCAAATGTAAAAATGCGTTCTGTCGTGATCTGTGCATCTTGGTTGTGCTTTGTTGAATGATCATTTTGTAGCATACCTGCGAAGACCTTCATGGTGACGGGATCTGTGGCGTGATATTACGTCTCATTAAGCTACTTCAAATCTAATTAATGAATCTAATTAATTTGTATTTAAAGCGCCTTTCGCACCAAGAGTCACATAATCAGTTCAGAAAAGAAACTTTGAAATATTCAACAGTTTCTTTTTAAACATTTAAAATGTCCCTTCAATTGTATTAGAATTCCTTAAAATATCCTAGTTCATGTGTCTTAATAGTTTAAATTAAGACAATAACTACATAGGTGCGGTCAAATATGTCGACATAAATTAACCGTGAAAATCTATTATTTTCCATAGAATCCTTAGTATAAATAATATTTTGCTACTTAGACTTACATATAGGACGATACGCTATAATTGTAGTAGGTCATTTATTCGCTCTTTTTATTTGTTTGTTTGGTTTATAAAACCATTCCGATGGGGGTCCATTGTATTTTCATTGAGAAACAGGATAACAAGGGTCTGAAATAATTCCCTTTCCCCCTGCGCTGTACTCCCGGATTCTAAGTCCCCGTTGTGTTGCTGCTGGGTCTCTCTCCCGACAAGAGTTCAGACCGTGAATACACTCGCGTAGCCCCCGCGAGGAGGGCCGCTCGCCTCATTGAAGGCACCACGCATTACTGAGCACCCCTGCCCGGTAACCATAGTGACTCTAAAAAGAAGAGGTGGAGGAAAGAGAGTGTCACTGAACATTTGAATTCTTACTATTCCAACACTTCATATTGTAATGCAATTTCGAAAATTACATGAACCCTTTCCCTAAGGGACTTGATGAACATATTCATGTTATTTAACAAAAAAATCGAATCTATAGGCCAAACTTTTGCTCGCATAAATTGCAATAAACCAGTGACTGCAGGTGTGTAACTCTCACCATGCATATAATACCGTTTAGACACCCCGCTTCTAATTTCCCCCCCTAACTTTCTGAATCCTGACCAAGTAAAATCTGCAGGAAAACAGGTTTTGGCTCGCTATCGCTAGCATGCATGCACCTGGCTCTCAATTTCTCTTCTTCCAACTTGCCTGCAAGAAAGCCCCATGTGTTCCACTTAAGTAAATTTTGGAGGTTTAAGTTTGGGGGAGGATTAGTGGCTTTAAATGAGAGTAAATAAGTTAGCGTTCTTTGCCTACACCAAAATAAATAAATAAATAAAATAAACGGTGGAAACATTTTATTAAAATGATGTTCATCCAAAGGTGGAAAATCCTTGCCTCCTGTGTGCCGCTCCTACCCCCGCCGCTCTCAGCGCGTCACGCCACTGTGGCCTTTACTTCAGCAAATGAAAGGGAGAGCACATTAAGATGCAAGTGGCGTGCAAACCTCCGGCTGTATCCAGAGACTCGGTAGGCTACCCTTGACATGGCCCTCGCAGTATCGCGGTACTAGACAGTGAAAAGGCTTATAAACCAGGCTGTATGTTGGAGTCGCTCTCATGCTGTTGCAGGGTGTTGTGTTTATCTTTGGAATTCCCTGTGGACCTGACAATTTGGCTGGGTTCGAGCTGTCGGTGTGTCATTTGCTCTCGAATTCCACGGTCGAAAGTGCGTTTCTGTCCCTCCTGAATTAATCACTCCCACTTTGACTGAAGCCATTGCTGCACATTGTAGCCATCGTGGTCTTGAACAACCAGATGTAGAAAAAAATCGTCAATATAATTGATAGACACCAACTGCCATATCAACATTAATGATAATGATAAAAGAATAAGACAATCATCATATTGCTGATTACCAGCACCCGTAGCAGTATAGCAGTGTATGTATGCAATGCTATTGGGTATATATGTAATATTGTTTATATATTTGATCAGTCTCTTATTGTTCTCATTGCTGCTGTAATTGTAAGTCATCGTATTCAATTGTTCTGTGACGGGAGTATTGTTGATAACAATTATAAGGCTCTTGAAATGAATGGTCAGTTGAAAGGAATCCAGAAAAGGAACCAGGAGTAAGCTTTCGAGACGTGCCAATCCCGCCCTGGATATCTGTCCAATCAGCGGGAGCCCTGTTTTCAGCTTCCTGCGCTAATAGGGAGGAGATGGGAACGGCGTGCGCACGCTTGGCACAGGGTAAACATTCGCCTGTCCTCGCACTTCTGGGAAGGCACGAGTTGAAGAAGTGGCAGGTGGAGAGAACAGCAGATGGAACGGAGAGGGAGGGAGCACCGCTTTGGAGATCGTCGTTTTGTCGTTTTGATAACATCTTAAAATAAGCCCGATAAAAGAAGATTAGCAGAGGAAAAGTCAGCACAATGTTTATACTTTCCTCCTCAGACGAATTTCGTCGCCCAAGACAAGAATGCCCATGAAAGGAAAATAAGCACGACTGTGGACTAGTTCAGTAAAGGTTTGCAGGACGCAACAAACTTTTCTCGTTAGTTTGATTTTAAAACGGAGTGAAGAGTGAAGATGTATTTAGAAGTATAGCTTTTGCTTCGCTTTTGTGCGCTTTTTTATGGATTGGGGTTGATCTCTCGAATCCTCACCAAACGTAGGCTACTCTCCACAACATTGACTAGCCTCATATTTTTCATAACACAGACAATCTTGCGTGGGAAAGTTGAAGCTTATAACCAAACAAGGAAAGAGAGGAATACTAAACAAGCTTTATGGTGTGGGGAATGGCAGCTGCAACGTCCAGTCCTTATCTGGCCAGCAATAGGATCCTCTCCACCGGCTCCATCGTGCACTCTGACCGGGGTGGCGGTGGAATGCAGCAAGGTAGCACCGCTGTCACCTCGGTGTCCGGAGGATACAGAGGGGACCCTTCAGTAAAAATGGTCCAGAGTGATTTCATGCAGGGTGCCATGGCGACGAGCAACGCGGGTCACATGCTGAGCCATGCCCATCAGTGGGTCACCTCGCTCCCTCATGCTGCCGCAGCCGCAGCCGCCGCCGCCGTAGCTGCAGCCGAGGCCGGCTCTCCATGGTCCTCCAGCCCCGTAGGGATGACTGGCAGCCCGCAGCCGCAGGAGCTGAAGAGGAGCACGGGGCGGGAAGACCTGCACTCCGGTTCTGCTCTGCACCACAGGTCTCCGCATCTAGGCTCTCACCAGACACACCCAGGTGCTTGGGGAAGCACCAACGCCGCGCACATCGCCATCTCAGAGGGGCAGCAGCAGCAACAGTCGTTAATTTACTCGCAGCCCGGGGGATTTACGGTGAACGGGATGCTTAACTCACCGGGGAGTCAGAGCTTGATGCATCCGGGACTTGTTCGTGGGGAATCTCCAGAGCTCGACCATCACCACCATCACCATCACCACCACCATCATCAGCACCCACACCATCATCAGCACCAGGGCGGGGTGAGCCACGACACACACTCCGATGAGGATACGCCGACATCGGACGACCTGGAGCACTTCGCCAAACAGTTCAAGCAACGACGGATCAAATTGGGTTTCACCCAAGCGGACGTGGGCTTGGCGCTGGGCACGCTGTACGGTAACGTGTTCTCCCAGACCACCATCTGCAGATTCGAGGCTCTCCAGCTCAGCTTTAAAAACATGTGCAAGCTGAAACCTCTGCTTAACAAGTGGCTCGAGGAGGCTGACTCGACCACGGGAAGCCCGACCAGCATCGATAAGATTGCTGCGCAGGGCAGAAAGAGGAAAAAACGCACCTCCATCGAGGTGAGCGTCAAAGGCGCTTTGGAGAGTCATTTCCTTAAGTGTCCCAAACCCGCCGCACAGGAGATCACCTCCCTGGCAGACTCACTGCAGCTGGAGAAAGAGGTAGTCCGGGTCTGGTTCTGTAACCGCAGGCAGAAGGAGAAGAGGATGACGCCGCCGGGACTGCCACACACACCCGATGATGCGTACTCGCAGGTGGGCAACATGAGTTCAGACTCACCATCACCATCCATTGACTGCAAACGGATGTTCAGCGACACGTGAGAATATTAGGCCTGTACAATATTGCTTGGACTATATTTATTGACTTGCTTCGACTTGACAATGGACATTTTTGGCGTGAAATCGAACTGGGCATTAATTTAAATTACTTTTAATCAAAAATAAACAGCAAAACAACATGGAAGTCTTTACCATCGACGTTGAAGCTGTTGTCTGTGTGTCAGCTAGTATTTTGGTTCTTAGGGTTTGTTGGGATGGGCCTATGGACTTGAACGAGAGGGTTAAACCTGTTTTCATCAGGTAACTTTGATGCACTAACAAGATGTAAACTTTCTATAGCTTTTCGGTCACAAAGACCACCGAGGTGCACATAGTTAATAACATTGGAATTTAAGAAGGATGTGTGTGATATAATAGGCCTAACCACGGTGATCTGGTTGGCTGTCATACATATCTGCCCGTAGGCTGTTCGGTTTAAGCCACCAAAAGTTAGCGGAGTTATTTATCCAGCTTTGCCCCATTGATAAACGTATACCCTTCCATTACCCACTTGTATGATTTAGTAGAATGTTAAAACTGAATTGCATTGAATTGAACTTGAATATAAAACGAGAAGATAGGCTATGAACGTTTTTTTTAAATTTTATTCCAAATGTTGTTTTCTCTCAATCTTGGAACATCGCTCTGCAGAAGCGAGCGTGTGAAACAAAAAAAGACGTAGGCCCTTCATCCACATTTTCATCAGGCTATATTATTATATTATTTGATGTATTAAGAGCAATAACTGATGTCCCTCAAAACGTATAAATCTTCCCTTGTGCAGTTTCCGTTGTTAACGTGTGTAGAGTTTTATTATGGGAGCCGTGACTTTCAATGAAGCACTCATCCCCAAAACGTGTTGTATTGTATATTTTGTGTGACAATTTTCACTACTGTAATTTATTTCCTGTGTTTCGAGAGGGATAGGCTAATAAAAAAACATACATTTGTGATAATTACCGTTTAAATGTCCGAGTCAGTAGGCTTAAAGTCTTTAGAGTCTACAGTGTTGACTCAATATTTCGGTCAAACCTTAATTTTTTTTAGTCTAAACTGTTTTCAGGACAATAAACGTCGTCTATTTGAAAGACAACCTTAAAAGTCGTCTTCTTTCCGTTTTATACATCCCCAAAAGGTATAGTCTTTAGTACCAGGAACTTAAATGGAACCTTACAAAAATGTTCACGGAATTTGAAACGAGTTGTATGGAAACTTTTTTGATAGTTTTACGTGCCCGCACATCAAAGTGGGTTGGCCTAATCCAAATTTTGCAATCTACGAATTTCTTTCTTTCTAAATCCTTTGTGCTTTATCCTTTAGTTTATGGAAATAAGTTCATTTGAAGGCAGATCTTGTCATTTATATTTTCAGGTCCACTCTATCGACCTTTATTAAGACGTATAGGCCTAACCCTTAGGGTAGCAGCGCATTACGTTTTCAATATTATTTTATGTTTTCAAAATTGTATCTAAAGACATGAATGTGAAATAGCATAATTTAAATTGAGGAGTTAAGGCTAGTCCCTTTTTACTCTCGATCATTTTACAACCTGATAGTAGCCAATCCCCAGGAAATGTTTTGGGGTGATGAGAGAACACACACATCTCAGTTCATATGTCTAACCCTGCAATAGGCCTACAAGTAGGCCTCCATTTCAAATATTTGCACTTTGGTTATCTTGCGGATCCATCCAGCGGCATGACGCCCTCTGGCACGCGGCCAGCGGAGGTCGGCTACCCCAGCTGGCGGTTCACCTCCGCAGCGGTTGCCAAGGTGACAGCGAGTCAGAGCTGTCTCGGAGTCGCGGGAGGGGCGAGCCGCGAGCGAATCTATCGCCACAGATGATAGGTTTGGTAGCAATATGGAGATGGGAAACGCTAAAGAGATTTTTATTTTCTCTTGCTCCGCCAATTTTCTTTCTCTCCAGCCCTCTTTTTTTGTCATCTTTATTTCTTTCTTCACCTCTCCCTGTCCACCTCGTTTATTTCCTTTTTCAAGTTATTTTTATGGGAATGCACAGTCCTGTTGTGGAACAGAATGTGTCCAGAGGCCAAAGGGCAGCCTGCTGATTCAGTAGCTGATAGGCTGAACCCAAGGCACTCTGAGGCATTAAGAAAGTGGTTTGAAGCTTGGGTTTAATAAGTGACCTTACTCAGGTACACTAACTCTGCTTAACAGCTAGACACCCATTAATCTGTTACCAGAAGTCTGTCACACACAATAGCACAAGATCAAAACCTGAACACTCCAGGGCAAGGAAAATGGATCACAGGTCAAACAACACACAGCTATATGTGTACAGTCACATTCAAATGTGTACGAGTGCGCAGCCTACCTGTTGACAACGCACATGTGTTCGCACAACTGAGCACAAATGTACACACACGCAGATCAAATAGAACATTATGGATATATATTGCTGTAATTGTGTAGAAACATCAGCCTGGGTAAAAGAGAGAACTGAGAAATAAGTTAGCCCGAAGTTTGTCACGAGGGTTTGTGTGTGTGTCCCAGCATTGGCATTATACGTAGGAAAAGGCTTATAAATAGCCCTATATGTGGCTGAGGCTGGGCTATGAATGGGCTGTTTGACCAGGCTCTGCTGGGCTGCAGCCGCCATCCTCAGCCAGCCAGCCAGGCAGCCAGGCAGCCAGCCAGGCAGCAGGCAGACCATTTCAGCCCTCACTGACAACCGCAGAGCTGGATACTATGTATTCCAACATGGCCATCACCCACGCGTCCCTGACTAGTCAGAACTGAGACAGCCATGGGAGCATAGGTCTGGGATTTTACAACAGAAACACAGCGACTCGATAACACACAAGAAAGTGTTCATTTGTGTGTGTGTGTGTGTTTGTGAGTTTGCTGATGTCCTGTTAATGAGTGGAGATCACAGAGTGAGGGTGATACCATAGACAGGGCAGTGTGTTTGTGTGTGTGTGTGTGTGTGTGTGTGTGTGTGTGAGAGAGAGAGAGAGAGACAAGGAGGTGTGAAGGAGGAATGATCCAGAAGAGGCAGTGTGGACAGATCCAAGAACCGTCAGGATAGACAGGGCATCTCTGATTGACAGGGCCCAGGGCCAACCAAATCAACCGAATGCAGATGCGATCCAAATAGCGTGGAATCGCGATTACACCATTGGTCAGGTGACCATCCTGCTCACGCCTTTCAATACCCCCTCACGTCCGCACGCCGCTGTGACGCTAGGAGGAGAGCGGGGCCCAGGTTTCACACCCCTCTGTCATCAAGCAGGGGAAACACATACGACCCCCCCCCCCCGCCCCTTCGCCCCCCCCCCTTTCCACTAGTCTCCAAAGCCCCAATCTTCTCTGATAAAACTGAAGCAAATGTAAGCCCTCTGGATTGTAATGTGATCCTGGCGGCAGCTTAGCGATGTAAAGATGGAGGATAAGGCTAGAATTAGAGGATAAAAGAGCTCCTTTAAGGTTTCTGTCATCAGCCGTAGGCTGGGCCAGTGAGACGGCCGCCCCCTGAATCTCAATGCGGGGATCTTAGCGCTACCCTGCGTGTGTACGAACGTGTGGGCTGTTGTTTCCTGCAATTAGTTTGCGACAGACGGCAGAATAGACGAAAAAACTCCGTTCACAAAAGAAACTGAGAGGCTTATGATGAAAGGGCTCTGTTTAATTGCGCTGTTTATCAGCCTCTCAGTCTGAATGAAGGGGCGCAGAGCTTGCATTAAGTGGCTGATGTGTGTGCGCGTGTGATTTTGTGTGTACATCTATGTATTTGCTGTACATGAAATGGTACCGTATATATAGCAGTAAGTGTCCTTGTTGCTGTGTAGTTAATTGGTGTTACATGGTAAGCTTGTCATTATCTCTTTCAGTGAACGTAGCTATATAATTGCTCATAATTGTTCCCGGAGCCCCGCACAGAAGTACTCTACAACACACACTAGCTACACACAATATCCCCTGTGTGGTTCTCAAGTTGAACGGGTCTTTGTTTTTCGTGGCCCGTGACTGACACAAGCACATACAGAAGTTGTTCCGAATCAATCAGAACCAAAATCGGAATCAATCACAATCAGATTCAGAATATGAATGAGCTTCATTCGTCAAGTGAGTTTTACACACACAAGGGATTCACTGTGGCAGGAAGGTGCATATGATTGAAAACAAACACATCTTAAATGTGAAAAGTCTCAAATGTGCAACGGTCTAAATAATTCCGACATAAACACTGTGAACCAAAAGCGTTGAGTCTCTGCCTCCTCATCCTGTGTACCATCAGGTTCACCCTTCTCACTGTCTCTCCCTCCTCTATACACGCTGTCTCTCCCTCCTCTGTACACGCTGTCTCTCCCTCCTCTATACACGCTGTCTCTCCCTCCTCTATACATGCTGTCTCTCCCTCCTCTGTACACGCTGTCTCTCCCTCTTCTATACACGCTCTCTCCCTCCTCTATACACGCTGTCTCTCCCTCCTCTATACACGCTGTCTCTCCCTCCTCTATACACGCTGTCTCTCCCCACTCTCTCTTTTCCCTGTTTCCTCCTCCCTTCTCTCAATGTCTTTCTCTTTCGCTGGCACTCACTCACACTCACACGCTCTCTCTTTCTTTCTTTCTTTCTTTCTTTCTTTCTCTCTCTATCTATCTCTCTTTCTCTCTCTCACACACACACACACACACACACACTCACACACACTCCCACACACACACACACACACACATACACACACACACACACACAGTCTCTCCCTCTCTCTCTTACACTATTTCTGCCTCTCTCATTCCCTCGCTTACTTTCTCTCTCCATCTCTCTCATGCTCATTACCAGTCACAAGTATTTGGTGTTAATTATTGTCACATTGCGGAGGCAGGTTTGCCACCAGAGACTAACACTGATTAACACACTACAGCCCCCTCTGAGACAGAGAGTGAGAGAGTGAGGGGGAGGGGGGAGAGAGTGAGACAGGGAGGGTGAGAAGGATAGAGAGATTTCCACAACACCACAGGGAGTCCATCAGCCTTCAGTCCTTCATAGAGTGCAGTGAAGAAGATGGAAAAGAGAGGGAGAGAAAAAAGGGAGAGCGGAGGAAAGAGGGAGAGAGCGAGGCCTTGAACATACTTCAGTGTGGATGATAGAGGTTTGCGGGGGCTTTGAGAGGCAAAGGCCGTTTTAAACACATGAGAGGGCTTCATGTGTGTGTTTGTGTGTGTGTGTGTGTGTTTGTGTGTGCGTGTGTGCGTGTGTGTGTGTGTGTGTGTGGGGGGGGGGGGGGGGGGGTAAAATATGTGAATGTGCTTCTCGGTGAGGCTTTCTGGAGTGCCAGTTTTTTTGTCTGATGTTTCTGAGTGAGGTCAGAAGTGCAAAGGGATACAGCACAACAGTTCTTCCAGTTCACACACACCCCAAACGCAATCCTGCTCTCCGCCTCACGTGTGGCCACTTAGACTCAGTCACCCTTTTAAGCAATATCATGATACTCTGAACGTGATTTAAAAGAAGAAGGAAAAAAAAAACAGAGAGACACAAAAAAAAAAACCCATAACAAAAACAAATGCTAATCTTTCAACAGGAATGGCGCTGCAAAATTGTCACGGATCCTCCTGTGGGTTGATTCAGATTAAGAGGGTGCAAACGTTATGCTTTTTAGCGTGTGTTTGCTCCTCTGGAGAGTAATGGAGGAGTTTTCTCTCTCCATCAGGAAGGCATTACAGCAAACATCTGTGGAATAACGGACAGGGAAATGAGTTCCCCTGCAGCCAGCCTGCTGTGTGGGTGCCATGGAACGTGACCAGCATGCATGTTGCCCAACCGGTGGAGTGGAACACGTTTGATGGGTACGTTCGACACACTGGCACGATGCCAATTTAGACAAGCATGCCCACGAACAGAATCTCGCTCTGCATGGCAAGTGTCTGCGTGTGTGTGTGTGTGTGTGTGTGTGTGCATGTGTGAGTGTTTGTGTATGTGTGCGTGTGAGTGTGTTTGTCTGAGATAGAGGGAGAGCGAGATAGACATAGAGAGTGAGAGAGAGAGGTAGTCAAACCCTACCAAATTCAATTTCCCTGTACAATTGAATATCTGAAAGAAATCTGGCACTGTGGCCAATTTTCTCACCCGATAGACTCCACTGAATTGAGGGGCCAAAGAGGCCCATACAGTGATGAGCCAGGTTTGATTCCTCTCAAAGACAACATCAGATGAGCTCTGGCTTTGCGACACCTTGTGCTGTGTTTCACATGTCTACAGTAGATAACGTGGCATCCCGTGCTCGTTACCGTTAACTAGGGAATGTGGTGTCATCTTAGAAGAAGGAAACTTTCAAATCGAATGCATCACAATTTGTGCATTGCAGTTTTGTGCCGCTATCTGCGCGTCAGCTTTCGGACATTACAATGCTGCCACCTAGTGGTGCACGTTCCAAGCACACGACGCATTCGGCGATCGCGGTCAGAGATTTGTTTGCTCTCCAAAGGAGCCCCCTGCTGTTCAGTTGCTACTCGGATGGGTCGCGTGCGCGTGTATTTTCTTCAGCAGGGGGCGCTGTGTTCAAGACAGCAGGTGTTTAGTCTCCGGTCCGACGTCTCTCCTCATCTGAAGGGTGATCTGAATGGGACGAGTGGATCTGCCTGTCTCACGATACTACCACGAGAAGGACAAGATCTCATTGGTGCGTCAATAGAGGCTCCCAGCCCGATGGTTGGCGGTTTAAATCCACCCTGTGACACGACAAGAAGGGAAATATATCTGTCGATCTTCCTCAAACCCCAGAACGTTTGACTCCATTACAAGGTTTCAGTGTGGCTATCATCCTTCATCTGATTATATGAATGATTATGTCATGTCCTGTACACTGTGGAGTGTAGCTTCAACCCACAGTACTGGCAAAGTTACCAGGAACATTACAAGTGAAAAACAATTTTAAACACAATGTCTAATAGATCACAGCTGACTCTGCACATGATAGTACTGCAGGAAAAGTCGGGATAATTAGATTTCCTTGTCATCAGTTTAAACTCATGATTAAAAAACAAGGGATCCATTAGACTTTTTACAACCCCCCCCCCCTTATCCCCCCCATCTCTGTCAGTTCATAGACAACTGAAGGTATTTGTGTGAATGACTGTGTTTGTGTGCCCATGTTTGTCGGGAGGTTTCTGTGTGTGTGTTTGTGTGTGTGTGTGTGTGTGTGTGTGTGTGCGTGCGTGCATGACCTCCCCTGCCCTTTTCTTTATCATCAACCCTACATCTTAAGCATCAAGCCTTCCATATTAATCAGAGCTAATTAACAGCTCATTTAGGCTGTCATCACTTGTCCGTCTCTGGGGAGGAAGTCCAGTAGCATCAGACCAACGTCAGCCATTCCCCCCATTCTCAGCCAATCACCCTGCTGAGTGAAGACTGGCTTCCCTGCTGGACGGAAGCTTCTAGGAGGATATTCTAGGTTCCAACAGGAGACCTGGAGAGAGACTAGAGAGAATGCAATATACATAAATATAGCGGTTGTATAAATAGTATTTGAGCCTTACAATATGATCGTAACGATGTCCCTTTGTTCATTCCCCAACACCCCCATATTCATGAATGGAAATGAACGCTTGTTAATATAGGAATGGAATGGAGTAAAACGATATATAGTGTTTATCAAAATGTCAAAACGTGTTCAAAAGTCTTCGCTTGTATTTCCTCACCTCACATCTGAGTCACAAAATTCCTTTTATTAGCTTTTAACCGACAGCAGCAGGGATTTTATTTTTGTTTGCCCAGGAAACAGACATTCTACTTGGATATTTTGGATCCTCCAGTTGCCGTGGCGTTGTTTCTGGCTCTGGCTGACGCTACTGCTGCTGGTGGAGCACTCAGCTAAACACACAAAGCTAGCCCAGGTTTATTTAGACAGACAGGCGCCATCTTCTGAAGTCCATGTGTCTCTGGGTGGTGATGAGAGACTCCATATCCCCATTTGGGGGGAAAAAGTGCTGGTGTACATTTCACTTGGTGCATGGAGAGAAGAAGCTTTCACAATGACCATCTGCTTTGAATTACATTTTGTTGGCTTCCTATCTCCTGTGCCGCTGAGGTTTAGCGACAGTTAGCCAACAAGACAACAGAGACGTGACCACCCTCCTCCAACTCCTCCACCTCAGATGGAGTCGCCATCCCTCCGTCTACTCGTCCTTGGCGTGTTCCTGTCCGTTAGAAGGCCCAGAGTTTAAGACGAGTATGTTCAAGACTAGGTGAGTTCCAAAGTGAGTTTAGCGCATTAGCGACAGCGTCAACACATGGCCTGGTTGTACGCCTGGATCGTGTGCGGTGGAGATGGGGAGAGCTGCGCATCTGCAGGGTAGCAACTGTTCAATGCTCATGGCGTTTATGGCAGTCTATTTACTGATTATATCCAGGTAACACAATTTGCAGAGGTAGACATGTGCTGTGGCAACACAATCTGAGCTTGTTGGAGTTTTGTCCTCTTCAAATCCCCTTCAAATTAGCTTGATGAGAAAGCTCTCAAAAATAGTTATCCAGGAATCGAAGAGTACCGTACAATTGAGTTTATCGCCAGATTCGATTCTGTAATTCAATTTAATTGAGGTTGATAGCGAGAAGTACATTTTCTTGAATGAGGTCTCCATCTTTGAGATATATCTTAGTTAGGCAACAGAATGACAGTGCATTCAGGAAGAAATCTTGTGATATCTGATGACCCTTCTGTGGAATACACGTCAACCAATCAAACCCCTAAGTCAATAGTTTTATTGCTAGAATTAGTTAGTCCTTTTCAGCTTCTTTGTGAATTGCAGGAGGTCATCTGATTTGAAACACGTCCATCTCTCTCTATCCACAGACGTATCTCGCACCAACAAACTGTCGACCCCGTTACCGTTGCCAAACGACGGTTGCGCCGTAGTAACACCCGGTCAGGAACCAGAATTAACTTCCCTTTACCACCTGTATGGGCCCATCGTCACTTTCCACTTATCTGTAAAACGAGACAGAGAAAGAGGGGGGTGTATAAGGAGGAGAATAAAATAGTGTGAAATGCCACCTCAAGTAACGCATCCTCTCCCTCTTCCTCTCCCCTGCTGTTTCCATCCATGGTAGATTCCCCCAGTACCCCACCCTCCCTTGGTCACATGGAGGGACAACCCCTTATCTGGGGTTACAGCACCACCCTGTTCTCTCAGTCCAGGAGGGGTTACAGCACCACCCTGTTCTCTCAGTCCAGGAGGGGTTACAGCACCACCCTGTTCTCTCAGTCCAGGAACCCCACAGACCTGCCGCAGAGCATCCACAGGCCCACGACCCAACGAGAATACCAAGTAGTCTGATCCCATGTTCTGCAGGATGTCCATGTTTGGAGTCAGCCATGGTAAAGCTGCTTTCATGTGATAGATCTGCTGCTCTTCAGAGATATGTAGACACACGACTCCAAGTCAGTTCGGTTTGTCTGGATGAACTTTGACTGGTACTGTCGACCCAGAGATGTCCTCATATAGCCACAGGGCATGGTAACCCTCAAACAGTCATCACCACACACCAGAGGTCCCAGCTGAGCTCTAGTTACCAGACTGACGCACACTCCAAATCCACATCCATGAGTCGCCTCCGCCCGCAACCCCAACCGCCTGGCCGCTCCACCTGCAACTACCCCCAGGGATGCCCCCTTCAACCGTCTGAAATAACCCCCGTCCCCCAGGGATGGCCCCGAATTAACACTCTTGTCTTTGTGCCGCTTTGGGTGGCCAGGGGATTCTGTGGCTAACCTTGCACAGATGGAAAATACCACGAGTAGTTGGACTCGAGTGTCAGTGATTTCCTCTCTCCTCACGCAGCCCTGTCGAAGGAAAACCATCCAAAATGGCCTCTGCCAGAGACAGGGAAGAACAGCCAACGCGATAACTGTGTTTCCTTTGAGACAAATGATGCCACCTGCAGAATACTGGCGAATGTGCTTGTTCCTGTCTCGACCAGGGAGCATTAGTGTGAGCTCAAACATCTTACAAATACAGGATAACGGTCGAGATTCTTAGTATATGCTGACGGTTTATGACTTCTCATGAACCAACAGCCAACTGATTTTCTCGGTCTTGCGTGGCTGGTTGGTCTTGTTGGGAGAAAAACCCTTCCACCCAAACACGACCTTGGAAGTCCTTCCAGCATGCGTCTCTCAGAGCCTTAGAAAGCTGTAACGGACTCTGTGTGGTCGAAGGTACGTCTTTGAGTAACTCAAGAAACCATGTATTGTGTTGCCTTAAACGGGGGTAGGATTGGAGGTGGAGGAAATGAAAGTCAGATGATGGGGTTTCCTCCTCCGAGAGGGGAGGTATTTGTTGGAATCCCTTTTCAGGAGACAGAACAGCGAAGCCAGGTGATTTAATTTGAGCTCCTCTAACTCGACTTCCAATCCTCTGTAACTATTTTCACATGGATCAGTTCATGTTCTCCAACAACAGTAGGCCTACTCACACAAGCAACTACTTTGTTAGTCAACAAACCTTTTTTTGTGTTTGAAACATACATCACGTCTAATGATTCACTGCTGTATGACTTTTAATATGCTCATAGATAACCCAATTCATAACATGTAACTTTGACAAAAGAGGAACAGTGTGGCACAGAATGATGTTCTAGTGCTGACTCTCTTACGGGACATGTTTGTTGTAGCAAACACTTGATTCACAGTCGATTGTTAACAAACATGTAAGAGGAAGCTGGAAACAAGATGTTCATTAAAATCTGGCTGCAGACCCCCTGGTCTTCCTCAGCTCATGCTGTTCTCAGCATCTGGTCCACAGCTCAACCTCTAGCCCCAGCCCTAGCCCCAGCCCTAGCCCCAGCCCCAGCCCCAGCCCCAGCCCTAGCCCTAGCCACAGCCACAGCCCCAACCCTGACTTTGAAGGTACGCCTGCATTGGTGGTGTCTCTCATCCCACCACCACGACCCCATTATCCAACCCCTCCCCCCCCCCCCCTCCCCCTTCCCCCCCCTCCCCCCACGCCTAGGCTGTTAAGGTCCGGGGTAGACTGCAGCTGTCTGGGCACCCCCAGACCATGGGTGCTGCTAAAGCCTGTGCTTACCACTGCCGCAAATACAGTGGCCAGGAAGGGTCAGGTCAGACAGACTCCGTCATCACCCCCCCCCTCACTTTAATCATTACTCTCAACCCTCACGGGGTCACTCTGGCTTGATCTCCTGGACGAACCCTCTAAACCACCAGTCAACCATGGAAGAAGAGTTCCCAGAGAAGTGTTTTGAAGTTTTATCACCCCACAGGGGTTTGAGAGATGGAGTCTACTGTGGGGGAGGGGAGAAGAAGACTTTTGGTGTTACCAGAAGCTCTGGGTGATCCAGGGTTGAGGAATCCGAAGATGCTTCTCGTTTCTTTCTAGATTTTCTCCAAGCTAGAGTTTGACCACGTTTGTTTTCCCCCACTGACAGTTGTGCGATGCCTGGTACCCAAATTGGTCCTGGATAAGGCAGTAAGATTGTTCAATTCCATGACAACAACTTCAAGAACTAGCTTGGAATGTTTGTTTTAATTGATTGTGGCTTTAGAATTAGCAGACACTGACCAATAATAGAAGGGCCTTGGAAGGGGTAAGTCTCTTGGCTTGGGAGTGCACAATGTTAAAATACGTTTTCCTGGATGTCCACAACAGTACGACTGTGATTGGACAAACTCTGGGTATGATTTTAATCTTTGACCTTTGTTTTCCCAGGGAAGGGGTTATCCTGGCAGTATCGCTCCACCCTTGATCCTTATCCATTAAATCGTGTCCTTGCAACATGGCAGCAAAGTGATGCTGCTCTATAAATGATGGAGTAAATCCCTGGTCATTTGGGCGTGCATGGTGTTCTCTGACTGCTAAACCCAGAGGGAGATTTGTGGCATGGTTCACAGCCTGCTGCCATCCCACCCGCACGCTTTATTTAGACCCACTCTGGGTTGCCAAGCTGGGCCCCTGTTCACCCACTCCACACACCACACCACACCAAGACGCCTCTTGGATGAGGGCACAAAAAAAGAAAAAGGACCTGGGGCATCTTTATTCCATTTACTCATTAAAGGGGGTGGTCCACTGGGAAAAAAAAATAATTGGTTGCCTCTGGGATTGGATCTGCCAGGAAACCTTTTGGATTCCAATTAAAAATAAACTCTTTGGGGGTTTTTTTTAAATCGATTGTTGAAAAACATAGGGAAAAAAAACCCCCAGGTTTTTGTTGGGGGTTTTTTTTTGGGGGGAAAACCCCCTTTTTTTTTGGAAATTTTTTTTTCCCTTGGGATGGGGGCTGGAGGTATGAGGGCTGGGAAGGGGGCTGGGATGGGGGCTGGGAAGGGGGCTGGAGGTATGGGGGCTGGGGGCTGGAGGCATCTGGTATGAGGGCTGGAGGGATGGGGGCTGGGATGGGGGCTGGAGGGATCTGGTATGGGGGCTGGAGGTATTGGGGCTGTAGGACAGGAGTAATAGAGGCTGAGGACCTATGGAGCTAAAGGATGGAGGAGAGGGGGCAGCTAGTGTGACTTTCTGCTGTTCTTATCATCACTCAGTTCTGCTGCTAAAAACCCCTTGACTTCTGCTCCCCTAATGCGGCTGGAGGAAGGTGGGGTTGGAGAATGGAGCAGAGGGTTGGTGTTCCCTGCTTTACTTGCGTGGCTGGTGTCTCCTGCTGTCTCCTGGTGTCTCCTGGTGTCTCCTGATGTCTCCTGGTGTCTCCTGGTGTCTCCTGATGTCTCCTGTTGTCTCCTGGTCTCTCCTGGTGTCTCCTGGTCTCTCCTGGTGTCTCCTGGTCTCTCCTGGTGTCTCCTGTTGTCACCAGGTCAAGAGTTCAGTTTGCTTTCTATGTATTCCAGACTTAAGACGAGACTAAGCCTCACACAACTATCTTCCCAAATCTTAACGTTGTAAACCAGGCAAATGTTTGCAATTTAACATGCACACACACACACACAAACACGCGCACGCACACACACACACACACACACACACACACACACACACACACACACACACACACACACACACACACACACGTGCAGACCAAATGTCGGTGAACACATACACTGACCCACGACCACAAACAAGACACGCAAGCATGTAGCGATGGAATCAATTGGACGCAGAATGTCATAGGAGAATATTAGTTTAGTTTTAGTCTGCTGACACAGCATGTGAGCTCTGTCAACACATCTCACCTGAAACTACAGCAGGAAATACAGTAAGAATTCTGGAATGTTTACTTGGCACAGTCTGCCTACCACCCTCTATCCACCATCTTTAATCTTACATCATAGATCCGAAAGTGAACCAGTGATCGGAGAGTCTCACTGCGTTCCTGCTCGAAACATTCCCGCTTTCCAAGCCTCCCTGAAATCCAATATTATTTGAGCTACTGCAATCAGTTGACTCAATATCTGCGTGTGGGGCTCTGTTGAACACATTTACGGGTACAACAAACTCATTTTCCCAGAATACTTAGGTCATGCCAATGATGCAAAACAGTTGAGTCGAATACCGATCAAACCCAATCTGAACTTGAAAGGATGAAGGTTTTTTTTTTTCCTGGTATGAGTTATGTTTGTTGGTCGAGGTTTTGCTAAAGTTTCTGGGTTCCCCTTAAGCAGTTTTCACCCTCCATTTTCACTCCTAGTTTTGAAGTCTCAACCTGCTGACTGAATGACTAGTTGGAGTCAGATGAGTAAACTGCACTGCCTCCTTGTAAGATCATGAATGCTCTGCTTTCAACGACTCCCAACTGATGTCATTAACGTCTGCCGAGTGGTTCGGCATGAAGAACATTGAACGTCTAAACAAGTTAGAGCTCGTTAGAGTTCTTAATGTTCCTGTGTGAGGGAAAATCCAAAGTTATTTTTTGTTCTTCCTCTCTTCTTTGAAGATGGTGTGTTTAAATTATGTCTGTGTATAATGGCTGTCGTGCAGTTTTGTGTTGTTGTTTTTTTACTTGTTAGCTGTTATGCAAGCACATTTGCTAGTCTGTTATTCTAGAGGTCATTGAGTTAAAACAATTATTAACGCTGGCTCCAACGTGAAATCAGGTTACTCATTAATTCTTCGTTAAAAAGGGGAGCGAACGCAACCAAAGTAATGTGGCTTCTTTGAAAAAAAAACCAACACAACCAATTGCTTTCAATTGAACAGGAATGTTTGGTGATGTTCTCATCTAGTCCATGAACTGGTCACCAAAGTACTTAGAACACTCGAACAGATCAGCATATGGAGTTCTAGCAATCGATTCAAGGACTGTTGCAACAATATAACATCAACAGGTTTCAAGATCCCATCCAAGGTCGTTCATCAGGGTGTGGAGAGACAATGATTTGACGTAGGAAACTGTTTACTTAAGTTGTTGGCATGGGAATAAAGGGGATAAACAGCTTCAACCTATAGTGTTCTCTCTCTCTCTCTCTCTCTCTCTCTCTCTCTCTCTCTCTCTCTCTCACACACACACACACACACACACACACACACACACACACACAGGTAAACACACACAAACACACACACACACAACTGATTATATTGTCAGTACACACCACAATCTTCACTGTCGTCTACAAATAGAGTACTTGAGTGTGACAGGCAGAGCAATGACACCCTCTGTTCCCTCTCTCTCTCACTCAGCCCTCTATCCCTATACCCCTCTCTCCCTGTCTCTCTCTCCCTGTCTCTCTCTCCCTGTCTCTCTCTCCCTGTCTCTCTCTCTCACTCAGCCCTCTATCCCTGTACCTCTCTCTCCGTGTCTCTCTCTCCGTGTCTCTCTCTCCCTGTCTCTCTCTCTCTTTCCCTTGAGAGAGACCAGAAGGCTGAGGTCAGAAAAGCCTGTCTGCAGAGAAAGAGAGACAGAGAGAGGGAGACATGGAGCGAAAGAGACAGGGAGAGATAGAGAGACAGGGAGAGAGTGACAAAGACAGAGAGGGTGAGATAGAGAAAGAAAGAGACAGAGAAAGAGAAAGATACAGAGATAGAGAGAGAGAGAGAGATATAGACAGTGTGAGGGCCAGTCAAGGGTGGAAGAGATAGAGAGAGAAAGATACAGAGACAGAGAGAGAGAGATAGACAGTGTGAGGGCCAGTGAAGGGTGGAAGAGAGATGAGATGAAGTCAGAGAGGGAGAGAAGAGTGGCAGCAAGAGGTTGGAGTGAGTGAAAAGGGGAAGTGTGAACAAGACAGCATGGAGGTGCAGAAAATAGCGCGAGAATTTTCCGGGAAACCATGCGAGGGTCTCTCATCACTAGTCTGGACTGCATCCCACGCGCAGAGGGAGAGAGAGGGGGCAATCGAGGAATACGTGACGTTGGAGAGAGAGTGTGATGGATCAAGAAGCAGTTTGACATTGACGAGTTTTCCTTGTGGGCAGAAAAACAAAGGGAGAGGGAAGGAGGTGAAGCATGTGTAAACACGTAAAAACTCCAAAATCAACAAATGATATCGAATCCGACAGAAGGAGTTGAATCGTGATCATATCTGGTTTAAAGAGGATTTTCCCGAGAGACGTTAGTTGTAAAAACATGAAGAAGACAAACCCGAGAGCAGACAAAGGGTTAAACTGCGAAGCAAAAGTCAAAGACGATCCGTAAATATCTGTTGTTATTGGCCTTCGCTTCTTAATGAAAAAGGGATCGAGGGGGATGAGAGGATTATTGTGGGGATGACAGAGAGAGAGAAAGAAGACACAGAGAGAGATGTTAGGGGGAATGGAAGACGGAATAGAAGAGGGTTGTGAAAACAACAAGGATGGAGAGACTCGTGAAGGAGAAGTGATGGAGAAGTTGTGACTATCTCAAGTGCTGACAGACAGTTCGTCCATCGTGGTCTATTCAGCAGCAGCGTGTGTGTCTGTTGTGTGTGTGTGTGTTTTGCGTGTGATGTGTGTGTGTGTGTCGCGTGTGTAGGTGTCAGTGTCAGGGTAAGTGAACTACAAAGTGAGGCCTTAAAAGGTTACAGGCCCACCACAGTGCCAGACACACAGAGAGATGGAGAGAGAGAGAGAGAGAGAAAGACAAAGAGAGAGAGAAATAGAGAGACATCGACAGAGACACAGAGAGAGAGAGAGTGGGTTTTATCTCCTGTTGCGCCACAGTATTTATAGCCTATCTCAAAAAAGACTGCCTTGCCCCTCCTTCCTCTGCTGCTCCTCCCTCTCCCACTCCAGCCCCTCTGTGCCTCTCTCCGTCCCTCTTCTATCCCTTCCACAACGCCCCCCCCCCTTCTCTGGCCCTCCCCCATGCCCCCCTCCATCACTCTCTCACCCCCTACTGGCCCTTCCCCCCTCCCTCTCTTGGCCCTCCCTCACCCCTGTCCCAATTAATCCTCTCTGGGTGGAGTAATCCAATCAGAGGTGACTAGAGAGTGCTCTGCAACTTCTCCCATCAGTCTGAGCAGACTCCTCACAGACAGACACATCTCTGGGAACAAGGTAAGGCCATGCTGTACTCACCCCTCGTCCTCCTCCTCCAGTCTGTCCGTTCATCCTTCCATCCATTCACCCATCGCATCTTCCACCAGGGGTTCCTTCACCACTCTCTTCTTCCTCACCGTCACCAAAAAAACCCCTGCACATTCATCCCTTTATTCCCCTCCCTTTCTGCTCCCCCTTCTCTCTCTCGCCGTCTCTCACGTCCAGCAGCTTTTCGTATTCTGTCACTTCTTGAAAATTCCTCCAAACTGTCCACCTCCCATGTCTGTCCTCCTCAACTTCTTGGGCGTTCCTCCAGGAAGCCTCTCCACAGTTTACTGAAACTCCTTCATTCTTTCATTCGTTCGACCTACTTGTGTCCTTCTCACCTGCCCTCCTGTTCTGTCTGTTTATCAGGGGGGATTTCTATGTTTGCGCACGTAGCTCGTCTTTGTACGTTTACAATCAACGAATGAACGAATGACTTAATAGCATTTCACTACTTAAACTAACAAAGTTATTTGTCCAGTTTGAAAAGAGCTCTTGGAACGTTTTGAGGAATGCTTTGAGTATGGTCCAAATGTGATGAAGATGAATGTCTCAGTTCAGATATCAGTACGATTTGCACATATTGAGAGGCATGCAAAGGCTTGTTTTACTAGATAGGGCTGTACAGTGCGAGGAGCAGATGGAAGGTTACAGGGTCAACGAGAACATTTCAGCACCTACTTGCCAGTTCTATCTTCATTACTGCTGTGACCATCGTGATGCAAGAGAAATGCACTAGTAAGCACATACTAGGGAAGCATATTGAAGCCTCGCAATAGTAATTGGAAGATATTGAATTTAGCGTCCACCACCTGTTCAAGCATCTGTGTGTGGTTCTGTGTGTGTGTCGGGTCATGTGGTGTGTGTGCGTGGTGTGTGTGGTGTGGGGTAGTGTGTATATGTGTGTGGTGGTGTGTGTGTGTGTGTGTGTGTGTGTGTGTGTGTAGGAGTGGCAGCCTGTTCAGAACCCTCAAGGTTATTCAAACACTTAACCCTAAAACCTAAAGTGAGGTGAGGTTACACAGGCCTGTGACAGGCGGGAGATATTGTCCCTTTGCTAACCGTCCATCAAAGTTCACACACTCACACAGAAACACACACAACTTCAACTAAGGCGGTTCATCTGTTTGTCAGCTGTTGGCTGTTGGAGAGAGTGCTTCAACCTCTGAGAGAGAGAGAGAGAGAGAGAGAGAGAGAGAGAGAGAGAGAGGGAGGGAGAGATAGATGAGAGAGGGAGACAGAGAGGATGAGAGAGAGAGAGGGAGAGAGAGAGGGAGAGACAGATGAGAGAGGGAGACAGAGAGGATGGGAGAGAGAGAGAGAGAGAGAGGGAGAGAGAGAGGGAGACAGAGAGGACGAGAGAGAGAGGGTGAGAGAGAGGGAGAGATAGATGAGAGAGGATGACAGAGAGGACGAGAGAGAGGGCGAGAGAGCGAGAGAGAGAGGGGAACAGATCGATGACAGAGGGAGACAGAGAGGACAAGAGAGAGAGGGCGAGAGAGAGACAGGTGAGAGAGAGGGAGAGAGACAGATAGATAGATGAGAGGGAGAGGGCGAGAGAGAGTCAGAGAGCGACAGATGAGAGAGAGAGCCAGAGAGAGTAAGATAAGAGAAAGAGACAGAAAGAGACACAGAGAGAGAGAGAGAGAGAGAGAGAGAGAGAGAGAAAGAGACAGAAAGAGAGAGAGAGAGAGAGAGAGAGAGAGAGAGCACTAATGATAACCCTGCTTGATCATCTGATTCCTGTGACTGACAATTACAGCTGGAGTCAAACCTCACTGTCTGTTCTTTATCTCCCTGGACATCTAATTGTGTCACCTAAGTGTTTTATGGCAACATAATTGTTTAGACAATGGGTATCTGTGTGTACATGAATCCATGTATTGAAAGCTATTTTCAAGTGTATAACTGATGACAATGCCATCTCACACAGACAAACACATACTTATACGCACACAAGCACATGCACAAACATACCCGACAGACGAACCATGTTAGCAACAATACACGGAACAATTCTTTCCTCAACGAAATTATATGCTTTCTGCAATTCATCGATCATTTCACGACACCCAGTACAATTATACCATCTGACACACTTTCCAGCTAAAACATAAACAAGCAACAGACAGAAAGCTTTTCCTAAACGATTGCTTGTGTGGTGTGAAAGACACCAGTAAATCATTGTCTCTGCAGACTTGGGTGAATTACATCCAGTTTCTTTGTCTTGAAAGCATTTAATTTGCTTCACATACATCCCTTATGGGAGAGTTGGTTTCACCACGCTAGGGTGAACTAAATCAAACGCACCCCAAAGTATTTGGTGACTGTAAGAGACCCTGTCTTGAGGGGGGGTTTGGATCGTGGTGAGGGAGATGTGCATCCTGTCTAGTCTAACTGGTGACGGCTTGGCTTCATAGGACGTTTCAGCTGATAGGGGGGTACCAGCCATCGAATGACACACACCCACACCCCCCCCACCCTGACGCACACCCACCCACACCCACCCAACCACCCACACCCCCCACCTCTCCTTTCAGGAGCAGCTCTGTCCCTGGATCCCTTCTCAGGAGTCCAGTCCACCTGTGTCTCTCCTGGCACGCCCCTAGACGGCTGGTATCTGGCGTGCGCTCAGTTTGGCATGCCTGGGTCGCCCCCATCTGAGGGGAACATCGGAGCTGTAGGGAAACAGCTGCTGGCAATCCCCCGAATAGATGGGTGCTTTTATTCCTGGCAGCATGGTTGATCTGGCTGTATTTTAGGAGCGAGATGGAGCCTTGATGTAAGCTAGGTGAGTCATGGATAGGCTAACGGAGAAGGGGGGAATGTGGGAGGGGTCGAGAGAGGGATTTGGAAGAAATGTGGAGATGGTTCGAGGGACCAGTACACCAAAGAGCTCTTTCAGCCCTTGGTTATTAAGGTAACAGACAGTGACATACTGTGATGTCTCCAGAGTCCCCAGGCAGTGGAGCCAGAGACAGGAATAGGAAATGCAATCTAGGAGAGATAATGAGAGGATTGGAACACTGGATGTAGGAGGAATGACACTTAAACAAAACATGAGGGAGAGCACCAGGCGCAAGACCGTGTGTGTGTGCGTGTGGCGTGCGTGTGGCGTGCGTGCGTGTGGCGTGCTGCATGTGTGTAGCGTGTAGCGTGTGTGTGTGGGTAGCTGCAGCACAGGGTGAAGGGGGCAGTGAGGCTGCTAGTAGCGGAGGAAGAGAGCGAGTGAAAAAGCGAGAGGAGGAATTTCAGTCAGAGAGGGACATTCTTTGGTTTTCCTCTGGCTCCTTATATGGTCAAACCATGGCTGAGAATGGCCAAGGAGAAGGCAGTGAGGGCTGGAGAGGAGGAGAGGAACAGAGGAGAGGAACTAGGGGTGAAGAGAGCAGAAGGGTAGAGCGTGGACAGTCGTGTGCTTGGGACACTGGGGACTTCAAGGATAAATACACTCGCTCACACACACATACACACACACATACACACACACGTACACACTCACACACACACACACACAAAGGCACTCATCGCTGGTCTCCACAGCACGATCGTCGGGGGAAACAGTTGAGGATAAACAGAGGTCTTACCAGGGGTAGAACTGTTAACAGCTGCAGAGTGTGAGTAGCCATTATAATACATACACACACACACACACACACACACACACACACAGGCAGGCGGAGGAGATACAATGTGATGGTGATGACAGCGTGAGGTGATCTGATGGATGGGTGGGAGCAGAGTGACATTAGTGAGTGTTGGTATGCCACAGGGCAGAAGTCATCTCTCTCTCTCTCTCTCTCTCTCTCTCTCTCTTTCTCTCTCTCTCTCTCTCTGTCTGAGTGATTGCAGCTATTTATACCAGCTCATCTGTCATTCCTCCACCCAGACACCAGGGAGAATGACTTGAAGATTACAATAGAGTCAGAAAGAGAGAACGCAAGAGATGGAAAGATGTGCAACCGCAGTTTGACACAAAGTGATGTACTGAGCGAGAGACATACGATGCAACATTGCCATGTGCTATAATTCACTCGGTGGCTTTCGCAAAGGCGCCTGTGAACTTTGAATGTGCTTCTGCTTGAAGTCAGGGAGGAAATGTTGCTGTGTTAAAAAGGACCAGCTTAAAACCGCCTCTTCTACACAGAGGAGATAACCTGTACAGAGGTGGTGAATCTTGTTAGCTCACCAGGCCAGTTTATTCTTCGACAATATAATGGACAGGAGAAGGAGGCTTAGGTTGACGTAGGACAGCAGGAAGACAAGCTATTAAGCTACTAAAATGAATGAAATACCAATCTTGATCCCTTCTAAAAGTGACTTCAAATCTCCCTCCCTCCCTCAGAGTGGACCAGTCCCACAGCCAGGATGACAGAGCGCTATGACTGCCACTACTGCAAGGAGTCCCTGTTTGGGAAGAAGTACGTTCTCCGCGAGGAGAACCCCTACTGTGTGAAGTGCTACGAGAGCCTGTACTCCAACACCTGTGAAGACTGTAAGAAGCCCATCGGATGCAACACCAGGGTGAGATGACACACACACACACACACACACACATACATAAACACACACACATAAACATACATACACACACATTCTTTTCTCCTCTCTTTCTCTCTCACAGACTTCAATGTCATTTGAAATCCCTGGAATTTGCTTACATGTGTATTTCGACACACCCTTATGAACAGACGCACACAGTTGAATCACCCCTGCTGGTCCCCTTCCTTCCACAGGACCTGTCCTATAAGGACCGCCACTGGCACGAAGACTGTTTCCAGTGCTTCCAGTGTAAACGCTCACTGGTGGACAAGCCTTTCTCCACCAAGGATGACCAGCTGCTCTGCACAGAGTGCTACTCCAACGAGTACTCCTCCAAGTGCCACGAATGCAAGAAGACCATCATGCCTGGTGAGACCTGCAGGGATACCAGGCTGAGCTGGGAGGCTCTGAGTTTAGAGACCAGGAGAGAGTAGATACAAGCAAGCAGGCAGGCAGACATAAAGGAAGGGAGGCGGAAATCTAGACAGGGAAGAGCGATGCAGGCTACAGGACAGAGGACAGATAAATAACAAACTTGGACCCCACAGATTGAGTCTGGCTGGGTGTTTATTTTTCCCAGAGTATCGGAAGGAAATTGAGCTTGTCTGTTTTCCAGAAGCAGGGTTTTTATCAAAACAGACCACTTTCTCCAAAAAACTTTCTCTGCTCTAATTAGACTTAGATGAATGTGAACGAAAACCCCCTTTCCTCCATCCCTCCCCCTCACATCCACACCCACCCCGCGCCCCGCCCCGACCTCCACCCATCTCCTCAGGTCCAGGAAAGTGGAGCACACCGCGGAACAGCTTGGCAATAGACCGTGCTTCACCTGCCAAGCGCTGCAGCACCAATCGCACCACTTAAGAGCTTCATTCCAAGGGCACCCACAACAATTCCTGTGGCCCTGCTACGAGAAGCAGTTTGCCATGCAGTGTGTGCAGTGCAAGAAGGTTGGTTAAAGCTCTGGGCACTTATTTACTGTTCAGTATCTGCATTTAACGTGTTTCTATTTCATTTGTCTGGAATTATCTATCACGTGTCATCATCTTGTCATCAAATCTTTGCGTGATTGACACTTACCTGACCAATAGGAAGTCTGTTTGAATGGTCTCTCGTATTCCCCTATCCTCTCAGCCAATCACTACTGGGGGCGTGACCTACCGAGAGCAGCCCTGGCACAAGGACTGCTTCCTGTGCACCAGCTGCAAGCAGCAGCTGTCCGGCCAGCGTTTCACCTCTCGAGATGACTTTGCCTACTGCCTCAACTGCTTCTGCAACCTGTACGCCAAGAAGTGTGCTTCTTGCACCACCCCCATCAGCGGTGAGACTGACGTTCTAGCTCTATCCCTCCCTCTTTCTTTCTCTCTCTTTCCCTCCATCCCTCCCTCCCTCTCTCTTCCTCCCTCCCTCCCTCCCTCTTTCTCTCTCTCTCTCCCTCCCTCCATCCCTGTCTCTCTTTCTTTCTCCCTCCATCTCTATCCCTCCTTCCATCCATCCATCCCTCCCTACCTTTCAACATGTACTCTCCATCCATTACATCTCATCTACTCTCCCTCCATCTATGCTACAGACCGCTGTCTGTTTTCTGTCTGTGCGCTCCAACTGCGTCTGCCTGTTCAGGTCTCATCCTGCCTGTCCTGACCAGCCCTTCTCTTCCTCCTTCATGTCCAGGTCTGGGAGGCAGCAAGTACATCTCCTTTGAGGAGCGTCAGTGGCACAACGACTGCTTCAACTGCAAGAAGTGCTCCGTGTCCCTGGTGGGGCGGGGCTTCCTCACCGAGCGCGACGACATCCTGTGCCCGGAGTGCGGCAAAGATATCTGATTGGGTGGCAGTAACCGGCCGACGACGAGCCGATTGGTTGCTTTTGATTCGGTCTGAGTGGATCTATGAGGAGGCGAAACCAGAGAAGAAAGCTACAGTATTGCTACAACCCTGCCTTTGGCTGCCTGACTGTCTGTATGACAGAGCAGACACAGGCTGCAAGAACTAACTAACCCATTTAGCTAATATGAATTAGAGTAAAGCTAACCTGTGACTATATTTGACTGCCAGAGAGCCACAGCAAATCTTGCTTCTTGCATGCAAAGGCTTGATCAGTTCTACATATCCATTTGACGTTTTGGGGTGCACGAGTGTCTGATGTGATAATCAATTATATACAGATATGAAATATATATTCAGAGTTTATATAAATATATATGTATGCCATACAGGTGGTGTGTTTGGAAAGGCAGAGATGGTGGAGATCCAGAGTGAATGTGAAATCCTGACGTGAACTAGGCTTATACATACATGAAGGGCTACATTCAAGAGTTCAAAAGAGATACGTTCGAGCCATGTTGCCAGTCTTTTAGGAACTAAAATAAACGAATAGTACAAAACAGGTGCGCTGAAACTTTGATGGAGTTGTGTCAAGATTGCTTTTACTTTCAAAAGATCTCGCCTCAATAAACGCCGGCACTGAAACACACTGGGAGTAAACAGTTGAGCAAATTGAAATGCCAAACACACACTTTCAACCTAACACAGGGGAGTCTCAGTGGCTCCAATTCAAATAAAGTACTTTAAAAACAACCAACGGATGTGTAAACAATCTGTGTGGCAATTAATAACAGATAGCAAGACATGAGTCAACTCATCTACGGCTCCACCTAGTGGACAGAGATATCATCTTGCTGAATTAATATTGCATTTCATTACCATGAACCTACCGTAAAAACACACACACACACAAATAACACTGTAGCTTACTAATCAGAGTCTTGGATTCCCTTATCAATCTCAACCCACGCAGGAAGCTCATCATATGCATCACACGATCACATCCTTCATCGTCGATTACGTGCCATCTCATCACACAGTTCATAAATGGGTGAAACCGAAACCAAAAGAAACAAGAGATGTTGAGTGAGTCCAGTCCTAAGTGAGGGTGTGGAGGAGGTGGCTACCTGTCCGTAAGGCCACGAGAGGTGGGAGGAGGGGAGGGAGAAAGACCCTCGGAGGAGCCCTAGACTAGACCCACCTCGCAGGCCCCATCCAGTCATCCTCCTCACCCGCACAGGACCAGGCTGGAGGCTGGGCCGCGACCCAGAGGGAAGGCAGGGAGGACCAGGTGGGCGGGGCCAGCAGCAGTCAGGCAGGTGGACCAGACGTCCTGCTGCTCCCCAGCTGCAGAGCTCCGTCTGCAGTGTGACATCACTGAGCAGCGCAGCAGGAGGGGGCCGCAGAGCCCCTGCAGTCTGTGGAGGGTGAAGAGCTGCAACTGAGGACATTTCCAGGTGGTGAATAACCTTCCACATGGGTCAGCAGTCATCAGGGTTCACGGTCCAGGGGTCACGGTCCAGGGGTCACGGTCCAGGGGTCACGGTCCAGGGGTCATGGTCCAGGGGTCATGGTCCAGGGGTCATGGCCAGGTTACATGTTGGATCTTCTTCTTCAGCTCTGGAGACTTTGAAACACCCTGAAAAAACACAAGCCAACACCTGAACAGACATTCTCTGATCTTGTGCTTCGGAGACGTATGTTCAATCAAGACCGAATTTGAATAATTTTTTATTTAAGTTTTTAACATTTGTTTAGCTATCTGTTGTTGAGTGTGTTTTCGTACCGAACTGTCTGCCTCTCGTTTGAGAGAGACTGATGATGGGGAGACAAGTCTACCATTCCCTGTTGGGCTCGCATGGACCCTGACTGTGGTGGAGGAGGAAGAGGAGGAGGAGGAGGAGGAAGAGTTGGTCAGCCTGCGTACAGGGTTGGAAAGGTTGACAGAAGGAGGGGGCTTCAACCGGTCCGTTCCTCCCCCAAACCCTGTAGCCTCCTCTGGTTTTTTCAGGCTCATGGGCCCGGCGTGGGACGACCTGTCGTCGAACACGATGGAAGACCGCTTCCCGCTCGAGTCACTACTGCAGCTGCGAAGCAGGGACAGATTCAGACAGGCAAAACCTTGAAGTTCCGTTATTATAGTCCAGCATGATGCACTATTCAACAGACAACTACAGTCAAATAGGTCACAGTTCTGGTCTTTATGTACTGTACTGAACATGTCTTATCTTTATTTTCCAAACTTTCTAATAGGTTTTACCTGTGTGAACGTTGACCGGCCGGAGTCTGTCGTGGACGCATCCGTTCCATTTTCCGACCCCAGCGGTTGTTAGGCAGGGCTCTTTGCGGTAGAGGGATGATGTGCCGTAAGTAGAGTTCCGTAAGTCGGTCACGGCTCTCATCTTCTCCAGTGCTTATATGTCTCTGTTGGAGAGGAGATGCATTGACTGGTAAGTGTTGGAGAGCAAGTAGAATGCCTTTTGTCCCAAAGAACAATCGGTCCAAAGCTAGACTAGCTATCAACATGGTGTCCTTTATGCTTAGCTAGCTGTCATTCTCATTCAACGCGGGTGTAGCTAGCTAGCTAGCTAGCAGGCTAAGTTGGCCAGCTGACACTAGCCTTCTCGGGACCACTAATAATGGTCCAAATAGACACTATTGCTTACCTCGTGTAGGACTAGTTGTATAAAGTCTCTAGACAGGAGCTCGGGGTGTAATAAATCTACTTTGGAATCAGTTTTATCGCTGCTTCTACGCGTCTCATCTCGTCTTGTGCTGATGCTCGCCATGTTTGACTAACACACTGTCCCAACAGCCACTGCGTTAAAGGAACAGTCCGCAAATTCATTCCAAGGGACATATTTCACGTTGACATTCATGAGCGTTGTCAGCTTCTACCGAGATCGTTGTGATTATACTGTGCTGACCAGATGCTTAAAGCAAGAACATAACCCTTTGTTAGGTCAGATCTATATGTCTTGTTTCAATATTGCACAGAGTTAGTTAGTTATCTAATACCTTATCAGACTGGAGTTTTTCCAAATCTTGTGTTTTTCTGTAAATGCAAATAAGTAAATAACTTAATGCAACCTCGTCAATCCAGCAGAAACACAGTCAATGCGTTGCATTAGGAGTTTTTATGAGCATGGATCCTGCAAGAAACCCACATAAAACTCAGTCACTGGCAATCGACAGGCCATTTCAGTATCTCAGCAACATCAGCACATATTGACATTGTTCAAGCAACTGTATGTTTAACCTGGGTTTCCCAGCTAAGCCTACCTGTTTACAGCTTTCTGTCTTTGAGTTTAAATCTTTCTTTTACAACTTTTAAATCCAGTCATATTTGTGAAAAACGTATGATGGCAGATCTCTTTTGAGCACTCATTTCATCCAACCAACTAAATAATTAGTTACAAATTACGTAATCAGGCACCTACCGATTTAACATTTCATAACAACTTTTCCAAAACGTTTTATTGTACATATAGACATATAAAACCAACATCTAGTGAACAACAATGTACTCTGCTCAAAAACACCAACATACAAAAAGAGAAGTAACTGACATTCAGATTCCTACTCATGTTATTATTTGGTCACTTCCTGGCAAATTCTTATCCCTTCCTGCCAGGAAAATGGGAGGAAAGTTATTCCGATATTATTATGTTACAACCGACCAGGCAACTTATTAGTCTGTTGTTCTCGTCAGCGAGACAAAGGGAGATATCATTAGATGAAACCACCAGAGAGCATCATTATTCATTGTACAGAATATATATGGATATGACAGAACTGGACATAGAATGTAATAGAGAGAGGAGAGGGGGAGAAAAAAGAGAGGAGAGGGGGAGAATAGAGAGAGGAGAGGGGGAGAAAAGAGAGAGGAGAGGGAGAGGGGGAGAAAAGAAGAGGGACAGGGGGAGAAAAGAGAGAGGAGAGGGGGAGAAAGAGAGAGGAGAGGGGAGAAAAGAGAGAGTAGAGGGGAGAAAAGAGAGAGGAAGAGGAAAGAAAAGAGAGAGGAGAGGGGGAGAAAAGAGAGAGGAGAGGGGGAGAAAAGAAAGAGGAGAGGGGGAGAAAAGAGAGAGGAGAGGGGGAGAAAAGAGAGAGGAGAGGGGGAGAATAGAGAGAGGAGAGGGGAAGAATAGAGAGAAAATAGAAAGAATATGCATACGGGGTAAGGAGAAGGGAGGTTAAAGTATCCGTCATCCACGGTCAGCTACAGAGAGAGAGGAATTGGAGAAAGTGAGACGTAGAAGTGTGAACACAGCAATAGATCATCAACATGGGACAGACGAGGGGAAACTGGAGTCAACGTTGCACCAGAACTGTCTTCAACGTGGTCTTAATGACTTTACAGTCATGGGAAGAGCGGTGTACCTTACGCTGGTAAGTAAGTAAACACCACATGATTTCCCAGAGTTGCATCTGTCATCTACATTACTAATACGAGTTGAAATTCTTGTTCCTTTCATCTGGCTCGAGTATTCTCTTGAGTCTGCCTGAAGCTCCAAGCAAGTTGCCTGAAGCCAGTTGGCTGCGCTGGGCCAGATATAACTCGAATCCCTTGTGGGTCACTGAAAAGTTTCCAGATCAAACTCTCCACCCATCAGAGTTTCTCACACCGCTGACTGGGTCTCGCTGCAGACGTAGATGTTGCTGGGCCTCACCCTCCTCCGACTGCGGCCCGGCACCCTGGGACAGAGCCTGCAGCTCTTGGGCATGAACTCCAGGCAGGCCTCCCTGAACTTCCTGATCCTCCAGCAGTAGATGACAGGGTTGAAGACGGTCTTCAGGTAGCTGAGCCACAGAGCGCCCACGCTCACAGGGTAGAACGCCGGGCTGTAGTAGAACCTACGGCTGAACACCGCCAGCAGGCTTACCACAGTGTGGGGCAGCCAGCACACCGAGAACCCGATGAAGAGGATGAGGATGGTGGTGAAGGCCCGCGTCTTGAAGCTCATGTCTACGTTAACCTGTGGGGGGCGCTGCAGACCAGTGAGCCCCAGCTTGCTGACCTGGTTGATGGCAGGCAGGCTGGCCTGGTCGCTGGTGTGGTTGTGGATGCGCAGGGCGTTGCGGCGCACCGTGTTGAGGATGCAGAGGTAGGAGTACAGCATGACGCCAAACGGCACAAAGAACACCGCCACGGCCAGCAGCACGGTGTAGCTGCGGTCTGCCAGGGACTCGCTGTATCCCAGAACGCACTGGGGCGCCCAGGCGCCCCCGATGCCGGCCGCGCCCGCCCTCCAGCCCACCACGGAGGGCAGCGCCACGCACAGGCTCAGCGCCCAGGACGCAGCAATCAGGAGCTTGGCACGGTGGGGGGTCAGCTTGTCCTGGCGCTGCACGATGATGAGGAACCTATCCACACTGATGATCAGGAGGATGGACACGCCTTCCAGCACAAACAGCCAATAAAGCATGACAGATGCCCGGCAGAAACCACCGCCGAATCGCCAGTCGGCGGTTGCCACGGTAACGGCGGTGAAGGGCATGCAGAGCAGTGAGAGCATGATGTCGGAAAAGGCGAGAGTGGCCAGGAGAAGATTGATGGCCGAGCGCATGGCGGGCTTCTGGTAAACAATCAGACACACGATGGCGTTGCCGAGGAAACCGATGGTTATCATGAAGATCATTATGGCGGCCAGAGTGACACGGAGCGTGACAGGCATCAGAGCGGTCTCTTCTTCCTCCTCTTCCTCGGGCAGTGACGGCACAATTTCTGGCTCCTCCCCCAGATCAATGGGCTCCAACAGGCCACACCCACCCAGCAAGCTGCCATTACAAAACGCCATGGCAACGGCAAAGTTACCAAGCAATGTTAGTCCCACGACAGTTAGACATCCTTGTTCCTTGTTGACGTTTGCACTTCAGAGCGTCCTTCATCAGCAATGGTTATGGCGATGCCTGATGAGAAGAGCACATAACATTACATCAAACATTTGTATCGTCTTATTTTGAAGTTGTCATTGTTCAACCCCCTTAAAGAACTGACTGCAGAGCTGCAGCCCAGCGCTCACAAAGCCGTAGTAGAAATTCATAGTGGATCCACTCCACTTTTAGCACAGGTGGCCCACACGCCCACACACACATACGCACACACGTGCCGGAGCCAAGTGACTGAGCCTGGTGTAGTGGGCAGACAAGTACCTCATCAATATCAACTGCCATCGTCACCGAGGGACAGTGGCTTATCTCCTCTACAATCCCAAAAGTGATGCTCATCACTTGAAGCGCCTTTCGTAACGCCTAACTGCTGGTGATTGGACTATTAATCAGAGCGTGAGTTTCGATCAGGAGCAGGGGCAGAGGGGCTGGAGGCTGGGTCTGACGTTGCTTTCAGGACACCTACGTCAGCGAAGGGTCAGAGTTCTCCCCTCTCCCTGACACGCCCGTCGAGCGATCAGAGGACGTGCGATGAGACGCGCTGTTATAAAGACGTGCATGTAGCTGTTTCATTGTTTTACATCCCTTGCAGATCTGAGATATTAATAAAATTATGACAACAAAAAAAATGTGCATGCATGGATTTATTTTCCACACGCTCTCCTACACTGCCATACACATGCTGGCACGCACACACACACACACATACACACACACACACACACACACACACATACACACACATACACACACACACATACACACTCACCTGTCTGTCTTCCGTTTGCCTGGTAGATCACCTGCTGGAACAGCTTGGTGTTCGGTGCATCCCTGATGAAAAGCAGAAGCATCTTCAAAAGAACTCACTCCCAGGATACCGCTGTTGCTATGGTTCCCACACTTCGTAAATGCTATTTGGGGGTGAGATAATGGAGAGGGTGTTCTGTGGTGTTTCCCATCGCGATGCAGCGGGTGTCCTTCAATCCCAAATCGGAAGTGTGCTTATACCAGGTGACCCTGTGTGTCCATTCCAGCCCTCCGTCCAGGAAGATCGAGGAGAAACGCAAGGTTGATGGTCTGGAAAAAGAGAATTGTAGAGTTGAGATCAGGGGCAGGATCAGATTTCTGTGTTTACAGTACCACCGGGTGAAACCAACGGGAGGTTCTGGAAGCCACATGAACCGACAGGGACTGATGAAACCATCCTGAGGGTGGGGAGGGCAAACTACGCCCCAGGCTGAGCATTCCTCTGGAACCCCCCCCCCCCTCCCGTGCAGCACCAGACCCTGTAGCTCAATCTTGTGTGCGTAGTAGTTGCCACGGAAACCAGGTCATAGGCTCCTTGGCAACAACCCATCCTTCCTCTCTCCTTCACCAGCCCCCCCCCCCCAACTGACCAACTCCCCCCCGCCCTGAGCCAATCACCCTCACTCCTTCCCTCCCTTCCTTTCCCTCTCTCTCCCAGTGGAATCGGATGATAATTGGAGTGTGTGTGTGTGACAAGAAGAGGTGCGACATTAGGAATCCTTCCAATATGAAGAAGACAACGTTTTCCAACCATCGTCTGAATAGCAGGTCTCTGGTGAAACTGACAGGGAGGGTGGACACTGTGTCTGAGGACACCGGATGATATCAACCTGCACTCTTTCAACCTTTCCATCCCACTCCACCCTCTCTTCAACCACCCTCTTTCTTTTTTTCACTCTCCTTAGCAACCTGTTCCGGTTTGGTGACCTTTCTCTGATTGGTTGACTAGGCGGTGTCTGAATGCCTCAGGCCACGGGGGATCAGGTTTGCACAGGAAGTACAGTATACTGCGAACTAACTAAGGAGATTCCTGTTTGTTTCTACTGTCTCTCGTGAAAACCAGATGGAGAAAGATGGAGGTGGGGACAAGAGGTTGTGGAGGGGAGGAAGAGGAGGAGGGTAGGAAGAGGAGGAGGAGGGGAGAGGAGGAGGAGTAGAGGAGGGGAGGAAGAGGAGGTAGAGGGGAGGAGGAGTGGAGAAGAGGAGGAGGAGGGGAGGAGAAGTGGAGAAGAGGAGGA
>BROE01000022.1:4694289-4706789 GCA_036571765.1 Plecoglossus altivelis
ACCCCCCCCCCCCCTGCCATCACCCCACCCTCCCTCCCTTCCTTCCCTCTCTCTGCCAGAGTCTGTGAGATTGGGTTTGTGTGTGACAAGAGAGGTTGCGACAGGGGTTAGGATCCTTCCAATGAGACAACGTTTTCCAACCATCGTCTGAATAGCAGGTCTCTGGTGAAACTGACAGGGAGGGTGGACACTGTGTCTGAGGACACCGGATGATATCAACCTGCACTCTTTCAACCTTTCCATCCCACTCCACCCTCTCTTCAACCACCCTCTTTCTTTTTTTCACTCTCCTTAGCAACCTGTTCCGGTTTGGTGACCTTTCTCTGATTGGTTGACTAGGCGGTGTCTGAATGCCTCAGGCCACGGGGGATCAGGTTTGCACAGGAAGTACAGTATACTGCGAACTAACTAAGGAGATTCCTGTTTGTTTCTACTGTCTCTCGTGAAAACCAGATGGAGAAAGATGGAGGTGGGGACAAGAGGTTGTGGAGGGGAGGAAGAGGAGGAGGGTAGGAAGAGGAGGAGGAGGGGAGAGGAGGAGGAGTAGAGGAGGGGAGGAAGAGGAGGTAGAGGGGAGGAGGAGTGGAGAAGAGGAGGAGGAGGGGAGGAGAAGTGGAGAAGAGGAGGAAGAGGAGGAGAGGTGCATCCTAACCCACATGTTCAAAGTCACAATCAGATCATGGGATGCATCATCATCAGTAATCCCACACAGTGTTTCCTCACCAACAACAGGTCTTTAATCAGCAGTCAACCGCCTCCCTGGGCCTGGTATTGGCCAGGCAGAGAACTCTGTGATTACTATGTGTTCTCTCTTGGGAAATATCTCCGGATTTACCAGAAAACGATCTAGATTATTTAAACCTAATGCTGACCTTTTAAGATACATGATCAACAGACCATGTAGCACACTTGTGTTTATTACGTTGACTATACAAGTATCCCTAGCTACCTAGCTACTGTCTATAGTATAATGCCTACTATGGTATACATTACGAAAAAGAACACATTTTCCATGTAGTGTAAATAAGGTTGCTAGGATACAGAATATTCCCATTGATTGAGAGGTTGCTTATGTACTTGTGAGCGCTCTCTCTCTCTCTCTCTCTCTCTCTGTCTCTCTCTCTCTCTCTCTCTCTCTCTCTCTCTCTCTATCTATCTCTAGGTGTTCGTTGAAACGGGATTATTACCCTATTTACTAGTCTCATCTCATAAACACATTTTATTCGAACAATTGCTCCAACAAAATCTGTTCTGACACGTTAAAAATAAACAGCTACACGACAGAGGGGTTATTCTACATGTCCACATCTCACGTGAGATCTTTTTTTAAAATATAATTAATTATCCATACATAGCCTACAGCCTTTGATAAATAACCGGTTTACTGTTTTATAGTCGCACTTAATCCGAACCTGCTATTTCTGTCATAGTAGAACAGGTAGGCTAGTCAATATATTATCTGAACAAAACAATAGGATGGCTGACAAAAGCGCATATGGTCTTGAACAACAGTCCGATCGTCAAAATGCCTACCATTTATCTGAATGATGAGGAGGAATCGTGGATGTCTTCCCTCTCCATTCTCCACCGTGATCGCACTGTCAAGAGACGATGTACCATAGTATTTTTCATCGCTACCTCAACCAGCGCTTTGCCTTGTAAACCCAGTCGAAAATCAACCCGCATGCCGCGGCCACTCGGTGACGCGCGAGCGCAAATATTCGATGGTCTGATTTAAAGGTGTCGTAGTGACGATGCCCCTTCGTGAAGGGAGAAGACGTGTTTTACCGTTTGTTATCTTATTAACGATGCATTGGCGGCTCCCGGTAAACGCTATCCGTTCTGAAGCATAACATGCAGGCTTCACCAGTGATCATTTGATCTGGTTCCATTGGTCAATCAGAAAAGAGTCTAAAGCTAACGACATGATTTAATAGCATTATGTACACACAATAAATTACTAACGTCAGTACTAATGTACATAACGTACTAATATACATCATAAAATAGATGAATTAAAGAAGTCCTCCAATAAACTAATGTGGGTTTAATGCAGAGTGTGATTGATAGGCATTAACACTTGGCGGTGCTGTTGATCACGACACACACGATTAGTGAATGTAGAACTATCTTAAGGGAAAGAACATCCAATAGTTTTTTCCCCCCATTTATATAAACAAACCAAAACACAACACAAGACAGAACTTACTTCTGTTTCTGATTATTCTACCATGTCATCTGGGTCACCGAACACCGTAGGCTAAGACCTCAAGACTCATCACCATGTCAGAGGTTGAATATTTATCGGACATACTTCTATTTACGCCTTCTGCTTCGCAAAATAAATACATTAGTGATTATATGTCTCCGCCTTTCAGACGGCTATTGAATACTGATGGTCAACGGTTTGCGCTAATCATTTTAGTGAACAATAGCTAGTAACTCTCATTAAGAAAAACTCGTTCTAATTGGACTCAGTCAATTGTTCCGTTAGTTGAAGATGACTGGGTACACAATTATCTTACATCAGACGACTGCTTCACGTCAGCCCAACGTTTATTTACATTGCGGTATCAAATGGAGCATGTAATGAAATTATTTACTTCTAAAAAGGATAGTACAAGCTTGTCAAAACAGGCAACGTTCAGGAAGATAAATGGTGGTTAGGCTGCTAGTGCCATTCTGCTAAATTATCTTATTTTGACCACGGAGAATTTTCAATAATTTGTTTTGTATGGTGACTCACAGAAGACTGACGTTAGTAAATAAAGCAAAACTCTGGAAAAAAAAAGTCCGATTATCAGTGTGCGATCATAATAATTAACGAATTTAAAAGAAGGAGAAAGGAATGAGGTCCCATCTATTTATACAGGCCGTGACATTTAAAGCAGTCTTTCTCATAGACTAGGCCTTCCTTCATGGACCTCTACCCACGTCTCATGTTAATTAGTTGCTCCTTTCCCCCCTTCTTGGGTGCTGGCAAATAGCGTTTAATAAAGCACCGTTCACGAGGCTGCTTTTAGATCTTAATTAATCTCTTTTCAAAGAAAAGGATTAGGGTACTCCTGGTGAGAAGATTTGGGATGGGGGGACTCTCCACACAACGTATAACCTACAAGTGCCGTGAGTTCACTTAGTTTATTCTCCTGTTGAAGTAACTGTTCTTTACAGACTGGTTGCTTTCTGGGCTATCAGTGCTAAACGTCAACATTTGCCAGAGTGTCGATGTTTTAAGCGCACAAATTGCCAAGGACTTGATTCCCAAAACCAACGGTCGTGTGAAAGAGCTGCATTCTGTTCAAGGAGTTGAACAATAGCAAGTTGTTTGACCATCACCACCACTAAGGGGCGGGGAAAAACACCCCAAATACCCCCCGCGAGTTTGTCCTTATTCTCCCATCGGTTCCTGCACGCCCCGGCGGTGGTGACGTCGCCGGTTGGACGAGATTGAGGAGGAGACAGTTTGCGAGAGAGAACAAGCGAGGAAAGACACCCTGTCGAATAGCCATACCGCGAGTAGAAACCGAGAAAGGAAACACGGAATAACCAATACACATCGTTGCCGATTGTTGTGCGTAATATTCCCGCAGCTTTTTCAGTAAAAACAAAGCTTTGCTTAGTGTTTGTGTTTCAGCAACCCCCGGTTACTCGTTCTCGTTGGAGTGACCAACAAGGTAAGAAAATTAAATACAACTCTGCTCTTAAGCATATCACTGAAAGTTGGTGAATGGCGTCGGTTATCTTTCTCTTGAACTATGTTGTCGACTGCCGTTTTTGTTGCAAGTAATTCAGACACAGACCTTGAAACAAGGACACAACTGTGGGCCTAAACAGGTTATATTGTCTCACTTTCGTGGCACTCGGTCTTTGTCCATCTCTCGGGCGGCCGTTTGAGATTGTACAAGGCTACAGTTTTAACTGTCGTAATGCGAATAGGCTATACAAATTGGTTAGGCTCACTTGCCATTTGGCAAATATGTAAAAAAATAAGAGTATTTAAACTATGTTTCTTAATGCATGTCTCTTTTATTCGCTCGGTTTAGAGCCACGGGGTTGCGTTTTATGACAGCTTTTTTTCTGAACCACGGTGGTTCAGAACGTTACGTGGTTCAAAATGACCATTTGGTTGTTTTTCCTGTGTACTTGGCAATTGCTGTTTTTTGTTTTAAAGCGCATTTGCCTTAAAGATGTTTGGTTGCCCATATATGATGTGTAAGAATAGACTTATAACCCCAGATGAAAGGCTGGACGGTGCTAAATGAAGTCTCAGTTTGCTGGGGCAGTTCATACACGATTCAGTCTAAATAAATTCCATCATGACCCGCGCACCTGCTGTTCTCTAAGGATCCGGTACAGTACGTAGAGCTGGAAAGATAGTCGTTGTTTACAAAACAACTCGTTGTTTGTGTTTCCGTGTGAGTTTGTCAGGGACAATCAATAAATAATCCTCATTTATTTTCCTTAAATCTACAAAAATGTATATGGAAGTGAGAAGTAAGGGAGGATCACTTTTGTTTATTTTAGCTTGTAAGGGAGTTTTTCTGTTCAAATGGATCATTACTCATCAGCCAGCGTGACTCGGCTGCTGATATCCGTCAGTCACGTAGCCAACCAATTATTCGGCTAGCCAACCAGCCGAACATTCAATGGGCCTGGTGTTCACGGGTCAGGTACTGGTTCATGCCGCACCTGCAGCGCTGACACGCCTTCATCTGATGTCGCCATGGAAACATTCTTTTATGGTACAAGGTTCGCTGCCAGTTGTTGTTCAACTTGATTCTCGTGAGATGATGAGACCTTACACTGTGTTGGGAGCTCTGAAACATGGGAGTAGATTGCCTGAGAGAAACGGCCTTCCCCTTAGAGGGGAAAGGCACTCACGCTCCTAATTGTTCGTAATTGGGGGAACTTGTTGGCTATTAATTTACCTTATTTAAAGTTGAATAAAAAAAATAGCCCTGTGCTTTCATCATAGGTTTCACATTTAAAAGTTCAACATTGTCTGACACAGCTGATGAACACGGCTCAGCTAACAGGTACACACACCCACACACACACACACACACACTCACACACACACTCTCTGACAGACATGCAGACAGACCGCTTCTAGGAAAACAACCATCCCTGTCATCTAGCCTAGCTGCTGACAGCATAGATGTCGTCTCCAAAGAGGGAGAAGCGGGAGGAGAGGATTGGCTAATTAATGGTTTTCCGCAGCTGACTGGACGGTTTGGGAAGAGCCCACACATGCAGGTGTCTGGAACTCCCTCACGTTGACTGGCTCCTGTAGTTTGTCCAGACTATGGTAACCTAACTCATGTAGTCTGTCCAGACTGTGGTAACCTAACTCATGCAGTCTATCCAGACTGTGGTAATCTAACTCATGTAGTCTGTCCAGACTGTGGTAACCTAACTCATGTAGTTTATCCAGACTGTGGTAATCTAACTCATGTAGTCTGTCCAGACTATGGTAACCTAACTCATGTAGTCTGTCCAGACTGTGCTAATCTAACTCATGTAGTCTATCCAGACTGTGGTAACCTAAATCCTATAGTATGTCCAGACTGTGGTAACCTAAATCCTATAGTATGTCCAGACTGTGGTAACCTAAATCCTATAGTATATCCAGACTGTGGTAATCTAGCTCATGTAGTCTGTCCAGACTGTGGACAGTAGTCACTCCTGTAGTCACCATATGCTGTTCTCACTATAGTTTCACACACAGGACATAGAGGGAGTCCTTAAAAAAAAACAAAAAAAACAACAACTTTGGACTGCAGGGAGTTCATACTTAGAACATGACTGATGCATGGAAGGGTGACACCTCTGTAGGTATCTAAACAATGAGATGAATGACTGTACACTGAGTCGTTCCACAATATGTTGATCACATTCTTGCAGAGCGGTAGGAAAAGCCTGCATTCTGCCTGCATTCTGTTAGCGTTCTGTTGGCCCTGCTTCTCTGGGAAACTGCTCTGGAATCTGTCCTAACCACAACTCGCATAATCCTCCCAGTAACAGCCTGCAGTTGGCAGACAAAAGAACACATATTAAGGTTTCACGAGCTCTGTGTCTTTGCAGAACAAGAGATTTGATGGGGGAGAGAGAGATGCCTGGCGCTCGCCAATAATATCAGTGTGAAGATGATTCTGCGCCTATTGTCCAGTCCTTTGTGGAGCTGAGGGCGTTGGGATCGTGTTGCAAACCGAGCTGATTTCGACGGTGAGATTTGAAGGCTGACGTCTCTGAAGAGACTATTGATGCACCTGTTGTTGAGAGGAAGGGACTGGACACTGAATAAAGGAGGCTTCCAAAATCCACAACTGATACCTTTTAGTTACTTCCGATTCCGCTGGATACGAAGATCAAGATCGAACCCAAAGCGGTTTACGTTTTTCGGAGTGGGGTTGTTTAAGTCCTCGTGTTACGGTTTGGTCTAACATTCCGGCGTGTTCTTGATCAGAGCATGGCTGTTCCAGTGTTTGCCTCGGTTTTTCTAGCTATTCAGCAGTCTTCAGAATCCCTGACCTAAATAGCCTTCAATGTCACTCTAAAAAGGTTATAATTATAGTGTTTAGACTCTGCGGAGGCTTGCTAACTCCCAGCCCTCTCTTGTCCCCTTGATATTTAGGCTAGTGGTTTCTTGTTCCACTTAAACGTATTGCTTTATCACATGCCTGTGACCTGGGCTACCAAGTTAACATCGCTGACAGGACGTCTGCAGAAACCGAACACGTGTTAAAGCTCAGTGTTTATGGCTACATGACAAAGTGCTACTCCCACAAGTCAAAACGGTTCTGGTTCTGGGTTATGATTTACTTAAAAAGCTTGTAAAAGATCCTTTCCTACCGTCAGCCGAGCGACCGGGTCTGAGGCCGCCGTAGAAATAATCAGGACTGAAAGTGAGATTGCGCAACACCGTGAACTTCCCCTCCCCTGGGGAATCTTAACATCCTCAAAAGAGGAGAAAGAAAAGTCGAGAAAAGGTTGGGGGAGGGGGGTAAGAACGTAGGGCTATTGGGCTTATCTGAGGACATGTCAGCCATGTTGGCTGAGGCACAGACAGAGAGAGGTCCATAGGTTAGCTCATTGTTATTCAGCTTTTTAATCATGCCTAATCATGCCTGGGCAGCCATGAAACAGGCTCACACCGGCCACAGGAAGAAAGGATTTGTGTTTCCTTTGACACGAAGGCACAGTGAACGTTGGCCTGAAGAGTTGATATGCAGGGGATGTAAAATGACTGTTTGCTTTAAGTTGAGATACATTTGTAAAATAAAAACGATTTAGCTTATGAGTAAGCTAAATCGCTAAAGCGTTCAGTGTTGTGTGTGGCAGCAGGGGTATTCCAAGGCAGTCTGAGTTTATCTGAACAAGACAAGGGACTTTGTCCTCTGGCTGAACTCGTTAATGACTTTGCTACGGTTTTGCCACAACCCTCTTTGCTTCCAATAACACACAAACACACATTCTTTCACTCTCTGTCTTATTCTGTTGGTCTTTTCATCCCCCTCTTTCTTCCCCCCCCCCCTGTGGTCCATTCCCTCTCTGCCATCTCTTGTATGATTTCATCACTGGGTTGTTCATCTGGCTTATCTACACATTCTGGTGTGTCCCTTCCTCCCTCCCTTTATGGGCCACTAACTGAACCAACAGTCTGTTGGCTCCAGTGTCCTTGTGTCATCATCGGGCAGGAGGCCTAATCCTGCCCTGGGATGGAGGGATGGTGGGAGATGAGACAGAGAAAAGGAGGGAAAAAAAGGCTGGATGGATTGAGTATGTGTTGGAGGAGAGAGGAACTGGCTGCAGCAAGCTGGCCAGGCCACAGCCTTCCGCCCTGGTCTCTGAAGGGCCCGAGGGCTGTGGCTGGAACCCCACAGCTCCAAGCTGCTAGGAGGGTTACACAAGGGAGTGGGAGAGCCACGATGTGAAGGCCCTCTTCTGCCCATCAAACGCCACAGTGCTATACTACCCCACATCCTGACCCCTCCACTGAAGCACTGGAGGACAACAGATCAGCCAAGCAGGGGATCACTCAGGGGGGTTTAGAACTGACACCCCCCCCCCCATCCCTCCCTCCCCCAGACAGACAAAAGGGGCCATTAATTCATAAACACTCTCAGAAGTGCTCGTTAAATAGTAATTAGGGGTCGATGGCTCTCCCGCGCCCTCTCCCAGGCTGTGGCTGGCTTCCTATTACGCCTTTGCACATGGCCCCTGTGGGTCAGGAAGTTAGACAGACAGGGTCGAAACCAGACTCCCCCGCAGCAGCGGGCGGCTACAGATGGAGGCTGGGGTGGAACTTTGTTAGGGACCGTTTAACACACACACACACATGCATAAAACGATACAGAGTGCGAGTTAGAGTTGAAGTGACAGGTTACCGTTAGTGAGGTAATGTTGGTGGTACAGAGGTGGTGAAGTTGTGTTGGTACTACAATCTTGGTAGCGTTGATATTACAGTGTTAGTGATGTAGTTTAGGTGTTACTGTTAGTGATGTAGTGTTACAGTGTTAGTGATATAGGCGTCACGGTGTTAGTGATGTGTTGTAGGTGTCACTGTTAGTGATGTAGTGGATGTGTTACAGTGTTAGTGATGTAGTGGAGGTGTTACAGTGTTAGTGATGTAGTGGAGGTGTCACCGTTAGTGATGTAGTGGAGGTGTTACAGTGTTAGTGATGTAGTGGAGGTGTTACTGTTAGTGATGTAGTGGAGGTGTTGCAGTGTTAGTGATGTAGTGGAGGTGTTACTGTTGGTGATGTAGTGGAGGTGTTACTGTTGGTGATGTAGTGGAGGTGTTACAGTGTTAGTGATGTAGTGGAGGTGTTGCAGTGTTAGTGATGTAGTTGAGATGTTGCAGTGTTAGTGATGTAGTCGAGGTGTTGCAGTGTTAGTGATGTAGTCGAGGTGTTGCAGTGTTAGTGATATAGTGGAGGTGTTGCAGTGTTAGTGATGTAGTGGAGGTGTTACTGTTGGTGATGTAGTGGAGGTGTTGCAGTGTTAGTGATGTAGTGGAGGTGTTGCAGTGTTAGTGATGTAGTGGAGGTGTTGCAGTGTTAGTGATGTAGTGGAGGTATTGCAGTGTTAGTGATGTAGTGGAGGTATTGCAGTGTGTTAATGAGTTAACTTTGCTGACAGACCCTTCATGCTCTAATTGATTTAATTAAGTGCTGACGGTCGCCCTGGGCTTAGCGGTCTCTCTCTCTCTCTCTCGCTCTCTCGCTCTCTCTCGCTCTCTCTCTCTATCTCTCTCTCTCTCTCTCTCTCTCTCTCTCTCTCTCTTTGGTTTCTCGCTCTCTCTCCCCTACTATCTCGTTCTCTCTGCTTTTTCTGCCCTCCCTGCCCTCTCTCCTCTCTCTTTGGTTTCTCGCTCTCTCCGCTCTCTCTGCCTACACACAGTAGTAATCTCACACAACACCAGGGCATTGCTGGTTTAAACAGCATAGAATGATCCATCCCCGCCCAGAGAGTGACCCATGTTACACACACATCCCTCCAAGTTTTAGCCTCATTTACAGATGCATGTCGCTCGCACACGCACACACACACACACACACACACACACACACACACACACATAGACAGACTGTGTTTTGTAAGGGCAGATGTGTACTGATTATACAGGGCTTACTGTCAGGGCCTTTCGTGTGTGTGTGTGTGTGTGTGTGTGTGTGTGTGTGTGTGTGTGAACAGAGTAGCAACACAATCTTCAGATCTCATCCAACCTGTTTGTTGTTCTCCTTCAAGGGTGTACACGTCTTCTATAGACAGTAGACTGAATCTGAAATCTCTCCAGTTGAGGAAAGTGTCATCTGTTCAGTGACGCTTAAGATTCTTAATGTGGGAGCGAAACCCGGAACGTTCTCTGCGACTCACATGAGGTCTGCTCAGACTTGCACCGAGGGATGGAATTTAGGAGATTTAATTTGACACCAGTGAAAACCTGTCTGTCATACACACACACACACATACGCTGACGCACACGCTGACACACCAACACATACACATGGTACACCACGCACCGACACACACATCGACGCAAACTATACGTAACATAGTAAGTCAGAGTTTCTGAAGTGGCAAGTAAGACCTGACACAATAGGGCCCTAGTTCAGACACGAAGTGGAGGAACAGGTTCTGTGTCTGTCTAATCAAGAGCTTTGTCTGCGTGAGGAGAAAGCATGTGAGCTCCCTTCTGTAACCAACACTGGATGCTTTCTCTCTGTGCACCTCGTTGCGTTGTGTTCGGCAGTGTCGTGTGCTGCTGTGTAAATGTTTCCCTCTACCTGTGGTGAGGCCTGTCTGGCTGCTCCCCCGCTGATTGGGATGAGATGCTCATTTTAATATGAGATGTTTGTGCTGCGCACGCACGCACGCACGCACGCACACACACGCACACACACACACACACACACACACACACACACCCATCCCACTGTCCCACTTTCACTGCCTGAGTATGGAAACCCAACCCCCCTCTCTTCCTCTCCAGTCCCACCTCCCTTCTCTCATCCCTGTGGAGCTCTGCCTCGCTCCTCAGGGAACTTCTTGGATCAGGCCTCTTACTGGGCAGCAGGAGTTGGCCTGGTTCTAATGCTGGCCTGGGATCAGCTTCTAATACCAGTCCCTGTCTTTATCCTGCTGTTCACAGGGATCAGCTGGTCCTAGACCAGCTCTAGTGAGAGAGGTTGGATGGATAGTGTTCCTGGTTCAGTGCGTACCCATGCTGCTATGGTGTCATAGCCTCTCAGTCATGGGCTGCCAGTCAAATGCACCATCTGTCACACAAAGCAGATCATCATATGGGCCAGCTTTTACATAACCCTTTCTAAGGGAGAGGGATTGTTGGGAAGATACGACTGATCGGATCTGCTGATAAATGTACACAGGATACTGTACTATTATACTGTACCATACTGGAAACAGTAGCATGGTATACTAGAAACAGTGCTGTAACAAAGAACATATCTGGCATGACTTTAAATCATGGTTTAGGTAGGACAACAACATGTCAATCACAAGACAATCAAATCAGTGCGATGTGATTGTGTCCTGAGCCCCCCCCCCCTTCCTTCTCACCGCAGTGGTACAGTCCTGGAGGGGAACCTGCCTGTGGGTGGGTGTGTTCACACAGCCCTGAGAGTGCAATACGATAGGCTTCCAGATCTACACAAACACACACACACAAACACACACACACAAACACACAGATGCTGATGATGCACTACAGCTTCTGCTTTATTGATGACATGTATGGCTTGCAGGGTGACACACTATGACCACATACTCAGAGAGTCAGTAACATATACAAGACACATGAACCATGCACAAGCACGCGCACAAACACACACATCTGTCTCCTCTCTCTCTTCAAACACACACACACACACACACACACACACACACACTCAACAGTAGAAAGTGCCAACGTCACACTGCAGTGTGTGTGTGTGTGTGTGTGTGTCTTGTGGAGCGGCCTGTTCAGTGTGGCTAGCAGCGTGTGATGTGGCAGAGACTGTGGAAGGAGTGACATCACTACACTGAGGAAAGAGAAGCAGGGGAAACAGTCCAGCAGGTCACCTGAGGCTGCTGAGTACGTTATCACGGCTAGATATGCTGCCTGCCAGGTGATTTTGCAGATCAGTTCAGCTTCCCAGCTGAGTGTGTCGTCAGGGTGTGTCTGGATGACTAAACCACATCCTGCAAAGCTGGTCGTGAAGACATTTCCTGCTCCTGTTTGTGTCTCTCTTCGGTTATGTTTGTTTCTTGCTTGTTTCTTCCTCAATCTCACTGTCTCACTTTCCTCCTCTCTCCCACTCTCTCTCTGTCTCTGTCTCTGTGTGTCTCTCTCTGTGTGTCTCTCTCTGTGTGTGTCTCTCTCTCTGTGTCTCTCTCTCTCTCTCTGTCTCTCTCTCTCTCTGTGTGTCTCTCTCTCCTCTGTGTGTCTCTCTCTCTCTGTCTCTCTTTCTCTCTGTCTTGTGTGCTGCATGTCCTTGTGTGTCTCTCACATGCAGGCTGGTTGAGGCTCTAGCAGCAGGTAGTGACAGCGCCCCCTGTGGCTGTGGCAGACCTTCAACCACTCTCCCTGCACCACTGGCGTTGTCAACACCTCAGATCAGGGTTACACACACACACACACACACTCTCTCTCTCTCTCTCTCTCTCTCTCTCTCTCTTTCTTTTTCTCAGTCAGTGCTCGCAAATCAATACATATCACAGATCCATGGAAGAGAGAAGTTAAGGGTAACAGATTGCGAAGTGGGATATCTCTCGTCTGTCGACATTGTCTCAGGTTTCCGGGGGAGAGATGCAGGCTGATGGATTTGTTTAGGATGGGACCATATGGCTTCCTCATCAACCGTGAAGAGATGACCCCCCACAATGCATCCAAACACCAGGCCAGCGCTTGGCTGGGAGACCAAGATGTGAGATCTTTAAACTCGGAAGGGCTTTTGTGCGTTTCGTCTAGTTATCTGATCCTAGTCTGGTGGGAACGC
>BROE01000022.1:4711789-4744314 GCA_036571765.1 Plecoglossus altivelis
TTTATTTAAAAAACGCGTAGCCACCATCAATCGGGTCTCTGATACAGATGGACGCCTGTGACCCAACCGTAAAATCGCCTCGCGGTTTCAAGTACCCGCTTCACCGAGCCTGGTGGCTGGCCGCCATTGGGTGGGACTGTGGGGCCGGGCAAAAGCTAAGGGAGCCCCTACGGGGCGGGGGATGCTTGGTTTAGCCGCCGAGATTCAATTTATTTAACTCTCTCTAGAGACGGAACACAACTATGTGGGCCAGCCCGTCTCCAACACACAGGACCAAATGGTTTCTAATTCTGGAAGGGGGGGGGGGGCGGGGTTTTTTCCTTCTTCCTGCAACGTTCTCTTGTTTCCCCATCCTGATACTTTAGATCTAATCCTCATTTGTTCCCGCGCTCAGGGTCTTTGTATTAGGCTGAAGAGGGAGACCTTGTAGTGGAACGGACGGTGTGAAGTGCTGGGCGGCAAAATACACGTTCTTTTTCCTCTCTCTCCTCTTTTGGATCCTTCTCCCTTCCTATACCCTCCTCGCTTTTAAACTAATTCTCAATAAGAGAGCTTAGAGGGTCAGGCGGGGGCAGCAGACTCTATTCTCCTATTTTTCCACAGCGGACCATCAGCGCTCTCTGCTCTGACTCTCTCTCTCTTTTTTTCCTCCTACCCGCTCTTGGAGGTGGATGATCTCTTTCCCCCTCTTCTCGTTTGTTTTCCCCCATCTCGTTTCCAGTTTGTCTCTATTCTCGATTTTCTCTCCCCTCGTACTTTATCCTTCGCATCCTACTCTCTTCTGCTCATCTTCGTCTCCCCCCTCTGTCTTCTTGCCCCATTTCTCTCTCTATTGGTCCCAGCTCACTTCTCTCTTTCCCTCTCCTGCAGACTCGATACTCTCTCGCGGCATCATTAGAATGCATGACCATGGTCAATTCTTGAAGTTTCCTCCATCCTGTCTGGATGTTCACCCGAGGGTAGCAAGTAGCTAAGCGTGTGGAGGTCTCAAGTTTCAGGAAGTGACTCAGTCTAGCTGAGGTTTCTCTCCCAGTCTGCCTGCAGGCCAGGCAGGACTGTGGTTAAACCCTTTTAGCGTGCAGCTACACTACAGCCACTGCCCCCTGCCTGGCTCAGACGACTAGGATGGGGCGTGTGTGGGTGTGGGTGTGAAAGAGAGTGATTGGTGGGGGGGTGTGGACACTGGCGTGTGTATGGATTACCACTGATGTGTTTGCTGGGGGCTTGCATGTGTATGGTGAGATTGATAGTGTGTGTGTGTGTGTGTAAGAGAGAGAGAGAGAGAGCGCGAGAGAGAGAGAGAGAGAGAGTGGGGGATTGATCTAATGGTGAGTGGCATCAACATCATTGCTTAGTCAAGGGTTGGGGGTTGGGTACGTGGGTGGGCGGGAGGGTTGTGGGGGCGGGAGGGCTGTGGGGGCGGGAGGGCTGTGTGGGCCACACAGTGACAGAGGCAGGCTTAGGCATTGACAGTGGCCTGGCGATTATGGCTGCCAATCTGTCAGATGCCCTGATGAAGGGGGATTAGAGGAGGAACTGACCTGGAGAGAGAGTAGAGACACCGTGTGCAAGCTCAGAAGAGAGATGGAGGGAGAAGAAGAAGAGAGGGAGACGAAGAGAGGGAAAGACGGCGAACTAGCTAGAGCAGATGCCACAGCATGCTGGCTCATACCTAACATCAGGTGCTGCTCTGCAGGCAGGACGTCACCTGGCCCCAGGGACCTTCTCCTCCACTACTCCTCCCACCTGGCTGCGGTACATCTCACCCCCTCTAACCACCGCTCTATTTTTACCTCTCTCTCTCTCTCTTCCACACGTTCTCTCTTTTACCGCCCTCTCTTTCTCACCTCTCTGCATTCCTCGCTCGGAGACTGAATTCTTCACATTGCGCAGCCCCTCCTCCCCCCCTCCTCCTCCTCCCCCTCTCCTGCTCGTCCCCCTCTCCTCCCCCTCTCCTGCTCGTCCCCCTCTGCTCTAGCAGGTGGAAGATTGGAGTTCGACAGCTCCGGGGATGGTGGGAGGAGGCCCGGGCGTCCACATGCTGTTGCTTTGTTGAAAGCAGCTTGGAGCCGAGCTCTCCCACCGAGAGGCGTGTTGAGGAAGCGCTAATTGTTGAGATGGGAGGTCGTAGACATTTCCAATAGTTTTTCTCCCATCTCTCTCCTCCCTCTCTTTCCTCTCCTCCTCTCCTCCTCCCCTCTTCTCCTCTCCTCCGCCTCTCCTCCTCTCCTCTTCACCTCTCCTCTCTTCCTCCTCTTCTCCGCCCCTCCTCTCTTCCTCCCCTCTAATCCTCCACTCCTCCTCCCCCTCTCCTCCTCCTCTCCCTCTCCCCTCTAAGTATCTGTAGCCTCCATCTCTGCCCTAATTGACAAGGAGTGTAATATGTGCGCTGCAGGAAGAGAGGAGAGGAGAGGCGCGTCTGAGTGCTCCTATGACTGTAGCAGCAGATGAAGGATCGGCCGAGCAGCGGAAATTCATCTCAGCAGCAGTAATGGAATCCTTTATGGGGTCTAATTGTGCTTCTTCTCCTGAGTTAGAACTCTATTTAGGGGCTGTGTTTCATTTCTGGCTGTTATTACAATTACAGCGAAGGGGGTTCGAGGGAATGTGTGTGTGTGTGGTGGGGGGACGGGGGGCTGCCTCTGGTATACTTCAGGTTTTCCATTTCACACATAGTTACAAGTTACACACACACACACACACACACTCCTGTACACTATCCTGTGCCCTGTAGTGGTTGACTGAGTTCCATCTCCATTTTTAGAAGTTGGGCAGTTTTCCTCTTCCTCAGCCTCTGACATTATGGACTCATACTCAGGACAGTTCATGCTCCATTATTAATCCATGGGCTATTTGAGGAGCTCAGTGATCGATATCTCAGATATGTGATCTATCAGATCTATCAGAGACGTCTAATGTGTTTCATTAGGGGGCCACAGACACATGAGATCGGTGACAGATTGTCCAGAGTTCGAAAGTTTGGCGTCTCTGTTCATTTTGTCTGTTGAACTCATCATAATGGCCACATTCTAAAATATTCTCATTGTGCTTAATCGTCACACCAGTGTTCGATGTCTCGATCTCTCGATCTCTCTCTCTCTTCGTCTTCTCATCTCTCGTTCTCTCTCCGTCTCTCGTCTCTCTCTCGTCATCTCTCCTCTCTCTAGTTCTCTCTCTCTCTCTCTCTCTCTCTCTGTCTTCTCTCTTTGCTCTCTTCTGTCTTTTCTCTCTCTCTCTGCTTCTCTCTCCGTTTCTTCTCTCTCTCTCTCATCTCTCTCCCTTTCTCTCTCCTTTTCTCTCTGTTTTTCTCTCCCTCCCTCTTTTCTTTTTCTCCTCTCTCTTTCTCTTCGCTTTTCTCTACTCTTGCTCTCTTCTCTCTCTCTCCTTCTCTCTCACTCTCTCTCTCTCTCTCTCGCTCGTCTCTCTCTTTCTCTCCTCGTTCTCTCTCCTCTCTCTCTCTTCTCTCTCTTCTCTCTCTCTCTCTCTCTCTCTCTCCTTCTCGTCATCTCTTCTCTCTCTCGTCTCTCTTCTCTCTCTCCTCTCTCTCTCTCCTCTTCTTCTCTCTCTCTTCTCTCGTCTCTCTCTCTCCTCTCTCTCTCTTCCTTCTCTCTCTTCTCTCAATCCTCACTCCTCTCTCTCCTCATCATCGATGACAATTCTCTCTGTCCCTCCATCTCTTCTCCACTCTTCTCTCTCTTCTCTCTACTTCGTCTTTCTCCTCCGTTCCTCTCTCTCCTCGCCTCCCTCGTCTCTCTCTCGCTTCCCTCTCTCCTCTCGTCTCTCTTCTCTCATCTCTCTCTCTCTCTCTCTCTTCTCTCTCTCCTCATCTCTATCTCTCTTCTCTCTCTCTCTTCTCTCTCTCTCCTTCTCTCCATACTCTTCTCTCTCTCTCTCTCTCTCTCTCTCTCTCTGTGTGCCCCTCTCTCTGCCCTCTCTCCCTCTTCCAGTAGGGGTTTCATGTTTGCTGATGCAGCTTCCTGTAGGACAGCCCTCTCTTCCCAGGCTTCCTTGAGGCTGAACCTGCTCTAAACATAGACATGTCTCAGGGGTGCCCTTGTGCCAAGCAGAGACACTTCTCTGTGTCAGTAGAGCCGCTCGTACACGTACAGGTAGCGGAGAGGGCAGGCTGCTGGAGGCAGGCAGCTGGAGGCAGGCTGCTGGGGGCAGGCTGCTGGGGGCAGGCTGCTGGGGGCAGGCTGCTGGGGGCAGGTGGCTGGAGGCAGGTGGCTGGGGGCAGGCAGCTGGAGGCAGACTGTTGGAGGCAGGCTGTTGGAGGCAGGCAGCTGAAGGCAGGCAGCTGAAGGCAGGCAGCTGGAGGCAGGCAGCTGGAGGCAGGCTGTTGGAGGCAGGCAGCTGGAGGCAGACTGCTGGAGGCAGGCTGCTGGAGGCAGGCAGCTGGGGGCAGGCAGCTGGGGGCAGGCAGCTGGAGGCAGGCAGCTGGAGGCAGGCAGCTGGAGGCAGGCAGCTGGAGGCAGGCAGCTGGAGGCAGGCTGCTGGGGGCAGGCTGCTGGGGGCAGGCTGCTGGAGGCAGGCTGCTGGGGGCAGGCTGCTGGGGGCAGGCAGCTGGGGGCAGGCTGCTGGGGGCAGGCTGCTGAAGGCAGGCAGCTGGAGGCAGGCAGCTGGAGGCAGGCAGCTGGAGGCAGGCAGCTGGAGGCAGGCAGCTGAAGGCAGGCAGCTGGAGGCAGGCTGCTGGAGGCAGGCAGCTGGAGGCAGGCAGCTGGAGGCAGGCAGCTGGAGGCAGGCAGCTGGAGGCAGGCAGCTGGAGGCAGGCTATTTTAAAGCATGTTAAGGAGACCGAGGAATGAAGTGTTACTTCTTTGGTTTTTAGGACATTCTCTCATGTACACACACACACACACACACACACACACACACTCTACTGCATGCCTATTTTCATGCAGTGACGGTGCTCTTGTGAAGCTGTGTGTGGGTTCACCTGACTCTCATGTCTGGTGAAATAGAGCAGAGATAATGCCTGGCTGCATGTCTGGCTGTCTCCGATGCACTAATGGGCATGAGGGAGTGTATATGTGCCTGGGCAGAATGTTTGAGACGATAATTGTAGTCTAACCAAATCTGACCAATTTTCTTTGTCGCTCCTCCCTCTCCATTCTGTCCTTTCTCCCCTGTCTCCCCCCTCCTCTCCCCTGTCTCCCCCCTCCTCTCCCCTGTCTCTCCCCTGTCTCCCCTCTCCTCTCTCCCCTGTCTCCCCCCCCCCCTCTGTAGGGAGACTCCATGAAAGATGACAGAGGAGGTGATAGTTGTAGCCAAGTGGGACTACACTGCCCAGCAGGACCAGGAACTTGACATCAGGAAGAACGAGCGCCTGCACCTATTGGACGACTCCAAGACGTGGTGGCGGGTCCGCAACACCTCCAACCAGATGGGCTATGTGCCGTCCAATTACGTGGAGCGCAAGAACAGCCTGAAGAAGGCCTCGCTGGTCAAGAACATCAAAGACACATTGGGTAGGTGTGTGTGTGTGTGTGTCTGCGTCTCCCAGCGGCTAGACAGCAGCAGATGCAGTAAACGTTCTAAACATGGAGGGTGAATCCTCTCTACCTGATGATGTCAGGGCAGTAGGAGGAGATGGCTTCTTCTGTCTTTCCCTCTCTATCTCCCTGCCTCTCTCCCTCCTCCCCTCGCACAGTCTCTCCCTCTCTGTCATCCTCTCTCTCCTTCCCTCTCTGTCCCTCCCTCCCTCTCCTTCCCCCTCTCTCTCCTTCCCTCTCTTTCCTTCCCTCTCCCTCTCCTCTCTCTCTCTGTCCCTCTCCTTCCCTATCTCTTTCCTTCCCCCTCTCTCTCCTTCCCTCTCCCCTCTCCCTCTCTCCCCTCCCTCTCTGTCCCTCTGTCCCTCTCCTTCCCTCTCTCTTGCTCTGTCTGCAGTTCTCTTTGGCTCTCTTGTTCGTCTCTCCTGGCAGGAAGGCAGATGACAAGGAGAGAGAGGCAGGGACGGGAGCGCATTTTGTGGAGGCAGAGACAGAAAGGCAGGGAGAGTTTGTGGAAGGCAGAAAGACAGGAGGAGAGAGAGAGACACACACACACACAGACAGACAGACAGACGCAGAGATTGGAAAGCAGAGCAGTAAACAGGTCTAATTTCTCCTGGCAGTCGAAGATGTACGAATTAAATAGTCTGCATCCTGTCAGCACTCATCACGAAACGAAGGGAGAGAGAAAGAGAGAGGGACAGAGAGCGCGAAAGAGAGGAGAGAGAGAGAGGGTGGAGAGAAACGGATAGCTCAGAGACACAAAAGGCAGAGAGGAGAAACTGCAGGGAGCATGGGGAGAGGGGAGGGAGGAGAGGAGAAGAGGAGAACAGAGGAGGAGAGGAGAGGAGAGGAGAAGAGAGGAGAACAGAGGAGGAGAGGAGAAAAGAGGAGAGGGCTGAGGGATGATGGTGAGTGTCTGTTTCTGCCAGTGCTTCCTGAGGGCCGTGTGGAGACGGGCCCTGAGGGAGATTCTCAAGCACTATGTGGGCCAACATTGCACTGCCTGCCACTTCTAGTCCCCACATGCTATCACTCACTGTGTGCCTGTGTGTGCGTGTGTGCCTGTGTGTGTGCCTGTGTGTGTGCCTGTGTGTGCCTGTGTGTGCGTGCGTGCGTGTGCGTGCATCCGTAAATCCACGTGTGCTCATTTTTTGTCTGTCAGTGACTCTGTTCCCTATCGATCGCGAGCCGGCGATCACGCACAGCGTCTGTGATACTAACAGCTGTGATGCCTCTGCAGAGATGGGCTCTCTGTGTGTGTAACTGTGGCAGGTAGAGAATAGAGCAGTTTGGCCTGATTCCTTCCTGTCTCTTTAGTTTGTTCTAAAAGCCGAACAGGCCCAGCGAGAGCCACAACCCCCTTTTACACACTACGCTAGCCTAGCTGTACCCAACACAGACGCACATGGACACACACACGTACATGCAGACAGATGTACACAAACCCACACACGATCACACACGTGCACTCATACAAATGCACATGTAACCGTATGAGTGCACCTACACAACCATTTCACACCCACACACACAAACCTTGTGTGTTTGGAGACTGGTTTCTGGTAAAGCAAGTTACAGCAGCCTGCCAGAACAGACTGCGGAGTTGGCCAGACACGGCCAGCCAACCACCGTGTAAACACTTACCATGCAAAACAAGGTCATGTGCTTAAACTGCCTCATGTAACATGTGGCCATGCAGAGGGTCATCCTAATAACCACAGGCATGAAACCCTGTTATTCAGCCAGAACCTCCATATGACCCTGCATACTAGACATCTCAGTCTGGAGTGAGGGAGTGAGAGCGGGGGAGAGAGAGTGAAAGCAGGGGGGGAGAGAGTGAGAGCGAGGGGGAGAGAGTGAGAGTGGGGGGAGAGAGTGAGAGGGGGAGAAAGACTGGGAGTTGCCATAGAAACGTCAGTCAAACGTTGTAAAAACCGTTACATGTAGAAAAAGTAGGTATGTGCTTTAAACTGGCGTATGTAACATTGTGCATGCAGAGGGTATCCTATAACAAGAGAACTGTTATTGTTGCAGCCAGAACCTCATATGACTTGATATAGACATCTCAAGTCTGAGGAGGGAGTGAGAGCCGGGGGAAGAGAGAGAAGGCAGGGGGGAGAGAGTGAGGAGGAGGGGAAGAGTGAGGAGTGGGGGGGAGAGAGTGAGAGGGGGGGAGAGAGTGAGAGGGGGGAAGAGAATGATGGTGAGTGGGAGAGATTGAGACAGTGAGAGTGGGTGTGAGAGTTGGAGAGAGAGTGAAAGGGTTGGAGAGAGAGTGAGCGAGAGATTTAAAGAGAGTGGGAGAGAGTGAGAGGTAGTGAGAGATAGTGTTCCTTTGCCTGTGATTTTGAAGCAGAAATGAGATGGAAGGTTGTCTGTCTGTGTGTTTACTGAGCTGTTACAGAGCTTGTCATTATATTCACATACTGACCACAAGTATATGCAAAAAAAAGAACCAGATTCTGTTTTCACCAATGAAACGCTCAGATTGTTCTAATAAAGGTGTTGGGTTATCCTACACGTGCCCGAACATGCCTCATGCAGTACAGCACACAGTCTTCTCCTAGATACTGTCACATCACAGCTTACCTTGTTCACTGCAACAGTCCTGTTTTGTATTCCAGAGGTTTGCATTCGCATCTCTTTCCCTTTCTCTCTCTCTCTCTCTTACTTTTTCTCTCCCTCTCTCTCTCCTTCTGTTTCTCTCTCTCCTGCTCTCTTACTCTCTGTCCTGTCAGTTGACTTCTCTGATGTGCCTGGTCCGCTGTGTGTTAGAGACAGCTGCTGAGGGATCTGTCTCTCTCTCTCTCTTAGTCTCTCTTTGTCTCTCTCTCTTTTTGTCTCGCTCTGGCTTCTCTCCCGCCCATCATCAACATGAGAGGAGGAAAGTTTGCTGCCACTTTGCTTGAACTCGATAACTTCCCTAAGTTCAGCCAGAGCAGTTTCCTCTGTGCTGACATGTCCCTGTTCTGTCTGTCGCTCAGTGATGGTCTGTCGCTCCGTGGCTGTCTGTCGCTCGGTGGCTGTCTGTTGCTGGTTGGCTGTCTGTTGCTGGAAGGCTGTCTGTTGCTGGATGGCTGTCTGTTGCTGGATGGCTGTCTGTTGCTGGTTGGCTGTCTGTCGCTCCGTGGCTGTCTGTCGCTCCGTGGCTGTCTGTTGCTGGTTGGCTGTCTGTTGCTGGATGGCTGTCTGTTGCTGGATGGCTGTCTGTTGCTGGATGGCTGTCTGTTGCTGGTTGGCTGTCTGTCGCTCCGTGGCTGTCTGTTGCTGGATGGCTGTCTGTCGCTCCGTGGCTGTCTGTCGCTCGGTGACTGTCTGTCGCTCGGTGACTGTCTGTCGCTCCGTGGCTGTCTGTTGCTGGTTGGCTGTCTGTTGCTGGTTGGCTGTCTGCCGCTCTGATGGTCTGTCGCTCGGTGGCTGTCTGTTGCTGGATGGCTGTCTGTTGCTGGTTGGCTGTCTGTTGCTGGATGGCTGTCTGCCGCTCTGATGGTCTGTCGCTCGGTGACTGTCTGTTGCTCGGTGACTGTCTGTCCCTACTATTACATGTATGTAATACTACTGCGACTACTAATACTGATACTATTTCTTCTAATACTACTGCTAATACAGCCACTTCTCCTCCCCCCCTCTGTGTCTCCTACATGTGCAGTAGACCCAGCAGACAGCTGCACTAGACCACGTTTCCCTGTCCCAGGAGGCCGTCTCTATAGAGCCGACTAGAAACAACCTCTCTTCTTTATTCACACAACTGGATGAATATTTAGCAGAAAGAAAAACGGGGTGCGCGGCTCAACCTCTAGAGTGCAAATGAGAGTTCCGTCAAACTCCATCCTCGCCTTCCTTTTCGGCCGTTTGGCCCCAGGTCCTTTTGAGGTGGATGGTTCTGCACCATCACAGACTCAAACGGATTCCTCTGGTGATGCCGAGAGACTGAGGAGACGTGTGAAGCGTTAGAGGGTCCAGCAGATCCCTGGGCTGCACACTGGAAACGGCTGCACTTTGAACGTGAAGCCTTTTGTGTTGCAGGAGACAGAGAGGCTAAAGCAGAGCTGGCTAGGTAGGAGGAGAGAGGGAGAGGGAGTGATGAGGGAGAGAGAGAGAGAGCGAGTGAGGAGGGAGAGCGAGTGAGTAGGGAGCGAGAGGAGGGAGAGAGAGAGTGAGGAGGGAGAGGGAGTGGTGAGGGAGAGAGAGAGAGAGAGAGTGAGTAGGGAGACAGAGAGAGAGTGAGGAGGGAGAGAGAGTGAGGAGGGAGAGAGTGAGAGTGAGGAGGGAGAGTGAGTGATGAGGGAGAAAGAGTGAGTGATGAGGGAGAAAGAGAGAGTGAGTAGGGAGAGAGAGAGAGTGAGGAGAGAGAGAGTGTAAGGAGGGAGAGAGAGAGAGTGAGGAGGGAGAGAGAGTGAGGAGGGACAGAAAGCGAGAGAGAGTGAGGAGGGAGAGAAAGCGAGAGAGAGAGTGAGGCGGGAGAGAGAGAGTGAGGAGGGAGAGAGAGAGAGTGAGGAGGGACAGAAAGCGAGAGAGAGTGAGGAGGGAGAGAGAGTGAGGAGGGAGAGAAAGAGGGAGAGAGAGTGAGGAAGGAGAGCTTTGATGTTGTGGCAGGCAGACAGGTTGTCATTAGCAGAGACCGAACAGCCTTCCTTCTCTCCTCTCCTCTCTTTCGATTTGTTTGTGCGTGTGTGCTAGGGTTAAAGTTCCCCCCTGCCTACTTGATAGAATGTGTTTACCTTCCCACTGGGCCTCAAGTGCAGCCTGCAGCCTCAATTAGTTCCCTGCCCCTCTATAACCCCTTCATGCTGCCCCCACAGAGCTGTCGGCATCGGGGCCATCCCATGCTAAGCAGCCTTCTCTGCTGGCCCTCCTCTCCTATGGGGTGAAGTAATGAGCTATCACAGGCCTGGAGACATCAGGATCATCCGGAGTCTTAGCACAGCCCACAGACCATGTTTACTAACGAAGCCTGCTCGGAATCTCAGCAAATCAGCTGGGAATGTCATCAGAGAGAGTTGCAATCAGAATGCCCTGTGTGATCTGTTGAATTAAAAGGCTTGTTTTTTTATGGCTTTAAAATGCCTGTTAATAGATGAAATAAAATAATACATTATAATAATCTCTTTCTCTGTGTGTGTGTGTCTTTCTCTCTCTCTCTCTCTCTCCGTCTCTCTCTCTCTCTCTCTCTCTCCATCTCTCTCTCTCTCTCTCCTTCCCCAGGCTTGGGTAAGACCAGGAGGAAGCTGAGCACGCGCGACACCTCCCCCACGCCCAGCTCTGACACCGAGTGCCCTTCCAATGGGAGCAGTGGAGGAGGAAGCGGAGGGGGAGGAGCCGAGAGGGTGTACGACCTGGACATCCCTGCCGTGGTCAAGTTTGCCTACACAGCGGAGCGCGAGGACGAGCTCACCCTGGCCAAAGGGTCGCGGGTGGTCGTCATGGAGAAGTGCAGCGACGGCTGGTGGCGGGGGAGCCAAGGGGGGAGGGTGGGCTGGTTCCCCTCCAACTACGTGCAGGAAGAGCTGGCAGGGGAGGAGCCTCTGAGAGGGAGGGAGGGGCTGGGAAGCTCCCCGGGAGGCGGGGCGGCGCTGGCTAACGGGGGCGCGGCAGGGGGCGGAGTCCTCCACACAGTCCAGACTCTGTACCCCTTCAGCTCCGTGATGGAGGAGGAGCTGAACTTTGAAAAGGGGGAGGTGATGGAGGTGGTGGAGAAGCCTGAGAATGACCCTGAGTGGTGGAGGTGTAGGACCAGCCGAGGTCTGGTCGGTCTTGTCCCCAAGAACTATGTGGTGGTCCTGAACGACGGAGCAGCCAAGCCCTTGCCCTCTTCGCCGGTCCACAGCTCCCTGCAGAAGAGGGTCGTCCTGGGCCCGGTACGGGTGGGCAAGTTTGCAGGCCGGGACTGGTACTACGGTGGCATCACCCGCAACCAGGCGGAGAGCGTCCTCAACGAGAGGGGAGACGTGGGAGACTTCCTCATACGGGACAGCGAGTCGTCGGTGAGTGAGGGGGGGAGGAGGAAGAGGAGGAGGAGGAGGGAGGGGGGAGGAGGAAGAGGAGGAGGGAGGGGCTTTAAGGAACAGGTCTTTTGGGAGGTGTGGAGTTAAACAAGAGTGAGGACGACAGGTGGCATAGAGGGAACAAGAGAACACAGTGGTTGGAGTAGAGGTGTGGGGTTGCTGAAGTGCCATACTGCCACCTGCTGGTGAAGAGATGTATAATGTATTGTCTGTACATGTGAAATAACTCAAACTGATTTCCTTTGTTTTCCATATCTCCCTCTCCCTGCTTACCCCTCTGCCCCCACTCTCTCCCTCTCCTTCCTTCCACCTGTCTCTTTCTCCCTTCCTCTATCATTCTTTCCCTCCCTCCCTCTCTCCAGCCCAGTGACTTCTCTGTGTCACTTAAGGCCATGGGGAAGAACAAGCACTTCAAAGTGCAGCTTGCTAATGGCTCCTACTGTATCGGCCAGCGCAAGTTTTCCTCCATGGAAGAACTTGTGGAACACTACAAGAAGGCTCCCATCTTCACCAGCGAGCATGGAGATAAGCTCTACCTGGTCAAACCACTGCTGTGACACCACACACACACACACACGCACACGCACACACACACACACACACACACGCACACGCACACACACACACACACGCACACACTTAACAGAACTGAGGTAATGGCATGTGTATATACATAATCAAGATTACATACACATACAGACCCACACACACACACTGTCCCCAGCATCCAGAGTTACCCATAACTCCACAGTTACCCATAACTCCACAGTTACCCATAACTCCACAGTTACCCATAACTCCATAGTTATCCATAACTCGTCTTAATGTTAACCTTAGCTCTGGTTCCTCTAGTTGCAATATCAAGGGGTCTCATCCCACAGATGACTTGGACACACACACACACACACACACACATCTGGAGAGCTGAGCAGAGAATGCTGAACCTGGGAAGGCCGTCTGTCTGGGGACTGTTGGCTTCTCCGTCTGTCTGTTGATCTGTCTGTTTCCTTTTGAAAGACGTGTGCAGGCCTGCCTGGTACTGAACAATGTTCCGAGGTTCAGAGGGCTGTGTTCTGTGTCAGCAGGATAGCAAACTCACCAAGTGACCCGTTGTGAACACACACTCTTCTGCCTTGTCCCTCGCCAAACCCCTCAACTCATTCTCTGCTCTTAGGGGTCCTGCGCTACCTTCACCCCCCCTCCCCCCCCCATCTCACTTCAAGCCTATCCACTAGCTCCTGTAAACCAAGACTGCATTTGCCGTTTTGACCATCGCTGTCTTCCAGTAGGGGGCGCCCTTCTAACTCAAATGTGAGCGTAGAGACCAACGTTGTGGCGTGAGCTGATAGAAGGCTGTAAGTCTGTGTGTCTGACTGTCACCCTGACAGCAGACGGACAGAGGAGGGAGGGGAAGACCTGGAGGAGGGAGGAGGGGGGAAGGGTTTGACCACGTAGGAGAAAGAGAGCCTGTGATGTCCGCTAGAGAGCTGGACATCATTCTGAAACCAACAACCAAATGTGCCACACCCACGACCTGTAATCCAGCAATTCTATTGGTTTCAAATCCTTGCCCGTCGACAGATCCGCCCGCTGATTGGTTAACTGTGCAGCCATGTAGTCTGTTGTGGATAAACGTCTGAATTCCACTCGATTCGGCCAAACCTCTACTCATGTTTTCATCATCTTTACTTTGACCGCGTCTGTTGTTTCATTCATTCTATGACACTTCTACTCGACTCTAATGGACTTGACTGTACCATCTACTGAGACGCAACATCAACTCATCTGTTCTCGTGGCCGACTGACTGGAGCCCGGAACACATCGCTGGGTGAACCAGGGAGACACATTCAAAGTAATAAGAAACTTTGCGGGGGGTTTTGCAGGAGGAGATGATGATGAGGATGATGATGATGATGATAAATCGGAATGTTATTGAGCAATGTTATTTAATTCTTCAGTCCACTGTGTGTATATATTCAGAATGAAATGACAAGGTGCGTATATGAATCGTTTTGATCCAACTTACTACTGGTACTGTACTGCCGACCATGTGGAGAGAATTGAAATACTTTTGTTCAATAAAAGTTTTTACAGAAAAAAACTACGAATGAAAAAGCGATGTGTCGGCGCCTTTCTGTCGCTTGTGCGTTTTGATGAGTGATCGGCTCTCGCCTGCTCGCCTGACAAGGCCTGTTATTACTGTTGATGGCACTACTGATTACATTTGTGTCAGTCATGTTAAATGCAGCCTCTCGGCTCTCTATTCCTCAGGCCTGCAAGGATGAGTGAGCGTCCTGCTCTGCCATCGATTAGCGCTGTCTGTCGCAGGCCTGGTGATACCTGGCCACTGGCAGACAGGGTTGTCACATTGATTTAACAGATTAATTGATTGCTCCTGCCTGAACGTTACCATAAAGGAAGACTAATATCTATCTTTCAGATGTCCAGAGTCTCTTACCGACAGACAGCCTAGACAGGTAGTGTGGACAACCTGTGGAGGTAGAACCGCCAGACGTTTCGATATGTCACACTGATTAGATAGGGAGAGAGCCTTGCACCAAACATTGGCCGTCATAAAAGCACTGTTATTATTCTTTGTCTGTGGTAACGTAGGGCATGACCAGCTGCTGTTTATGCTGTGACTCTGTTCCCTCAGGAGAGGCCATGCACAAACAAACTGAATTTTGGAACGAGGGACGGACGGGAAAATGGTAGTTGGCTGTTGATTTGAGACCAGAAGGGGGATGTAGGGGCTAGGTAAGAGAGGAGGGGAGGAGATTAGGAGGAAAGGAGTTGCGGAGAGGTGGTGATAGAGAAGAGAGCTCTGTGCAGTACTCCAGGATCACCAGCAGAGGGCAGTGGAGCGTCTCCAAGAGAGAAGGAAGATGAAGCCGTCCCTGTTGCGTTTATCCACAGCCAGGGGCCTGAGTCCCTGCGCTGGAACTGCCTCCATAACAGCTAGGTTAGTCTGCTGCTCGCAGGTATATAGAGCGGCCATGACACCATAACAGCTAGGTTAGTCTGCTCTCGCAGGTATATAGAGCGGCCATGACATCATAACAGCTAGGTTAGTCTGCTGTTCGCAGGTATATTGAGCGGCCATGACACCATAACAGCTAGGTTAGCTAGGGTAGTCTGTGCTGCTCACAGGTATATAGAGCGGCCATGACACCATAACAGCTAGGTTAGTCTGCTGCTCGCAGGTATATAGAGCGGCCATGACATCATAACAGCTAGGTTAGCTAGGGTAGTCTGTGCTGCTCACAGGTATATAGAGCGGCCATGACATCATAACAGCTAGGTTAGTCTGCTGCTCGCAGGTTCGTAGAGCGGCCATGACATCATAACAGCTAGGTTAGTCTGCTGCTCGCAGGTATATAGAGCGGCCATGACACCATAACAGCTAGGGTAGTCTGTGCTGCTCACAGGTATATAGAGCGGCCATGACATCATAACAGCTAGGGTAGTCTGCTGCTCGCAGGTATATAGAGCGGCCATGACATCATAACAGCTGGGTTAGTCTGTGCTGCTCGCAGGTATATAGAGCGGCCAAGACATCATAACAGCTAGGTTAGTCTGTGCTGCTCGCAGGTATATAGAGTGGCCATGACATCATAACAGCTAGGTTAGTCTGCTGCTCGCAGGTATATAGAGCGGCCATGACATCATAACAGCTAGGGTAGTCTGCCGCTCGCAGGTATATAGAGCGGCCATGCCATCCTCACCTCCAGAAAATGGATTGGCTGATTGCCGATGACGTCGGCGTGCACTCTCAAGGTCTTCCTCTCCTCGCTCTCCTCCTCTTCCTCGCCCGGGTCCTGTCTTATGTAAGTCACACAGAAAGCAGGTCTTCTCAGTGCATTAGAGCAGCAGCGAGTTGGAAGGAACAGAGGAGCATCGTCAAGCACTCTCTTCTGTAAACGTGGCCTCACGCCTTCATTGATGGAAAAGCTCTTAACTCTTCCCTCCCTCCCTTGATCTACTTTCCACGATCGCCTTCCTCTTTCAGACAAGTAAGAAACACACATATGAAAGACAGGGTGATGGTGGAAAGATGAGATATATATATGTGTGCATTTACTATGTATATATATTTGTGTTGCCTTGTCTACAGGATGTGATCTCAACCTTTCTCCTCTGCCTTTTTTCCCGTCAGATTTTCTTTATTTACCCGCTGATGGATGTTGTTCAACTCTCTGCCGTGCGTGCGAGTGTGGTCTCCACTTTCTGGCTGGGTTCTGGGGACGTCTCCACAGCAACCGGGACAGATGGATCGAGGAAGGCCATTTTGAAGTGGGCTTCTTTGTACCACAAAGTCCTTCCCTGGGAGCGTTTTGACAACTGACATTCGTCCTTTCTCTCTGCTCCGAAATAACTGATTTGAATTGAATTGACGAATAATCTCCGCAGTTGTGTAGAAGACAACGTTCTTTCACCCATCCAGTCATTTAAGATCAGATATCACTTCAAGCAGGGAGGGGATGAAGGAGCCTGTGTGGTCTGACTGGATAACACCAAGCAGATGGTGGTACTTTTCTCTCTGACTAACTTTGTCTCCCAACTAACTATGGACATTGTACTTCAGGGCTTTATTAGCAAGCTGTCCCGACGCATACCAAGCTAAGCTAGACAGCTGTGCTAAATGTAAATCAAAGTCCGTGCTGCATCGCTTAGCTGTGAGAAAGAGTGACTGTTCTGTCATCCCAGTGCCAACCTCTGGGGAAACGTCCCCTGGCTCAGGACACAGAGGGCCTGGCCGGATGCAGAGTTGACTCTCCTCACATACGTGCCAGTCTATGTCCTGTCTTCTTCAGTCACTCCAGTGAAGGCTTCTCTCTGTGATGCGAGCAGAGAGCTGTAAATCAGTTGGCATCTCTGGCGCTGGCTCTCCTCCTTATATCTGCTTCCCTCACGGCTCTCTTTCTCTGTCATTTTATTCTCTCTCTGCTGCTCTCTCTCCGTCTCTCTCCGTCTCTCTCCGTCTCTCTCCGTCTCTCTCCGTCTCTCTCCGTCTCTCTCTCTCTCTCTCTCTCTCTCTCTCTCTCTCTCCGATACAAAACTGCAACGCAACCAACAGTCCCCATTTCATTCTTCAGTCGGTCTGCTTCTATGTAAAGCGTGAAACCCAACGTGTGGGCGTCTGTTCCAAGCAGCCCTCAGGCCAGGTCTGTGCTTTATGTAGAGGTGTGAGACCCGCAGATCACACCTACCGTCCAGAGGAACTGAGAAGAATAAACAGACGTCTTCGCCCCAGACTCCCCTCCCCTCTCCTGGCCTCGTCTCCTCCCTTTGGCCTGTCTCCCCTCTCCTGCCCTCCGCTACTCCCTCCTGCCTCCCTCCCCTCTCCTGCCCTCCCCTCCTCCCTCCTGCCTCCCTCCCCTCTCCTGCCCTCCCCTCCTCCTCCTGCCTGTCTCCCCTCTCCTGCCCTCCCTCCTGCCTGTCTGCCCTCTCTCTACACTCTCACCTGGAGAGGTTCCTCTGGCCCAGAGGCTCCAGACAGCGTCAGGGGACTGGCTATGCAGTCTAGGCAGCACAGCAGCATCCTCCAGCAGGTAAGAAGGCTGAGAGAAACCACCTGATAGAATACAAAGACACTGTTTGCCATCAACACAGCTGTTAAAGCGATGTATCTTCAAGTGTACATGTACATATGGGTATCTTTAAATGTATACAGAGTGTGTTCGGTCGTTAAATTTGGCAGTGTGTGGATCTCGCGCCATTAGCAGCATGGTTGAGAAGGCGATGATTGGAGTGGATTTCTCGATACGATTTGAGCAGAACATAATTGGACCATTTGGACTGAATGAGGATCCATTTCCTCTTTCCGTGTTCCCTCTCGTTCTCTTTTCAATCAATGGTAGCGGCAAATTGGATCCTCGGTGGCGTGAAGAGTGTTCTGTTCCTCTCCCTTTCTCGGAGTCTGTGGGTCTCGCCTTGTTGTTCCTGTCAGCGTGTCTCCAGCAGCTGATAGCATGCGTGGTGCGTGTGCCGCCCTGCTCCTCTGCTGCTTCTACCTGGGCTTGCTGTGCCAGGCAGGTCAGTCAGATACTTCTCATCCAATGCCATTTTTTTGGGGGGGGGGGGGGGGACATTTCCAAGGTCGAATTCAAGCAGATAGAATGGAACTGTGGCGTTGGATAGTTTGGTTCGAAGAGGTTAAACAGCATGTAAATCTCACAGAGGGTTCAGAGGTCTGCTCTTCGTAGGTTTGATTGGTTTTCCCTGTCAGCTAGAACAGTTTGTTCTTATAAGGTTCTGTGTTGGGTTCTACCGCTCTTTTTTAGAAAGCTGATATCTGACCCAGATGTTTCAATCTGCTAGCGTGTCTAGAAGATTCTTTATCCTTCTCTAAAGGAAGAAGTGCAGTGTTGACAGAACAGACAGCTGCTTTTTTTTTCCACGCGACTTTTGAGGCAAAGTGCAAGATTGACTTTGGCACTGACACAATAAAAACCTTTTACTTTTCCTATCAGTTTTTTTTTTCTTCTTTCCATGATAAGGGAAGGTGCAAACATTTACTCTGTCTGTCTGACTGTCTGTCTGTCTGTCTGCCTGTCTGCCTGTCTGCCTGTCTGTCTGCCTGTCTGTCTGTCTGTCTGTCTGTCTCTCTCTCTCTCTCTCTCTCTCTCTCTTTCACATAGGTGCAAAAGAGAAAGGAACTGACATAGAGGAGGATCACAGAGGTAGAATGTTGAATTTAAACAGCTTTTCACTGTGAACACCAACAATTATTTTTGTGTAGAATTCAACTGGTTGGCAACAGCCATCTAACCATAAAGGTTATACAAGCTGTTTTATCTATACAACAATCTTAACTAACCTTATTTCATGCCGTCTCCAGTGGAGCAACAGAGTTGGCCTGATGTGATCTGATTGGTCCCCAGGGGGAGGTGGGCGGAGGGAGAGGCGGAGCATGCCTTACTGGAACATGTGGTCATCGGACTTCGTGGGTTGGATGGAGGAGCTGAGGGCCCAGGGGGGGTACGACCGTCTGGAGGACCTGGCCAGAACCTTCTGGGCTCACTTCCCCATCGCTACAGGCCTGGGCTACGATGAGCCTGAACCAGAACCAGAGAGCCAGGAGACAGGAGTCACTGAAGGGAGGCCAGAGAGCAGGGGGGAGACGAGGGACAGGGGGGAGAGCGAGGGCGGGAGTGGGGACCGGGAAGACACTGGACTGCAGGACACACGGAAGAGGGAAGGGTGGGGGGAGAGGGGAGGGGGGGAGGTCCAGGTGAGAAGTGAGGAGGATATATGGGAAGAGAGAGAGGCGAGAGGAGAGACGCTGGAGAGTGGGGCAGGAGGAGAGAGAGGGGAGAGAGAGAGGGGAGAAGAGAGGGGGTCTGTGGGAGGAGGGTGGGAGGAGAGTGGAACTGGGGAAGGAGCCCAGCGAGAACAGAACACTTAATCACCAGGTCAATGTTGAGCAAAAGTAGCTTTTGCAGGTATGTTTTGGGTGTGCAGACACACAGCTGGTAAATTATAATAAAAACTTGATCAACTACAGACGTCGATGGTTCAGCTTTATTTCTTTCTTTTTTTTTTCAAATTCAAAGTAAAAATGACTCGAATAGTTTTTTTCCGGGGGGTTTGAACGCTTATTGCTTTAAACTTTATCTGATCTCAGCAACACTTAGAGTCGGTGTAATTTCACAGCATGCTGGTGTGGGTAAGGGCACGCGCATGTGTGTGGGTGGAAAATAAACACGTTCTTGACAAAGAGACAGCTGTTATTTCAGATAAACAGGAGAAAAAAGCATATGGTTTACAATCTGGTACAGCAGAGTTATTCAGTCGGAAGCGGTATTTCTGAGAAACCCGACCAGAGAGGTTGCAGAGAACCTGATGAAGAGGAGGGAAGATAAAGATAGAAGGATGAAGAAAGACGATGGGAAAGAAGGAAGAATGGAAATCAAACCACTTTAATCACAGCCTCTGATTCAAGCTGCCTTTTAATCAACCTCACACCCCTTCTTTACCCTCCTCACCTCACCCTCTCTCTCTCTCTCTCTCTCTCTCTCTCTCTCTCTCTCTTTCTCTACCTCCTCACCCCATCATCTACCTCTCTACCTCCTCATCCCTTCATCTCTCTCCACCTCCTCACCTCCACCAAGTCCCTCTCTCTTTACCTCCTCACCCCTACCATCTTTCTCTCTCCCAGGGGTCTGGACCCAGGTTGCCCTGCCTCTCCCAGCCTGTAGCTCTCCAGGAAGAACGTGGAGACTCCTGGCCTGGAGTTGCCTCCTACTGGAGGAACCCTAATTAGCGCGTCAATCTGTTAAATCCAGAGACGTGTGTTTTCCCTGTGGAGTGCTGGCTCTGCCTGAGGAGGCCAGCTGTGCCTGGAGACACTCACACACACACACACACACACACACACACACACACACATACATACACACACACCTGAGGAGGCCAGCTGTGCCTGGAGACTCACACACACACACACACACACACACACACACCTGAGGAGGCCAGTTAACTGCCTGTTCAGCTGCACATACGTACACACGCAAGCGGAGCTCCAGACACACACAAGATGAAGAATCTTCAGTCTTTATATGCTGTTGCCTGATGACTCCTGTATGTACGAGAGAGAGAGAGAGAGCAGTTGAAGACGTGAAGATTTCCTGGTTTCAGAGAGGGGGAGGTAGGTAGCAGAGCGTAAGTCTTTGCTATGCTGAGACGGGTTACCCTTTGCTTTCGCTGGATGGATTGATTAAAAGTATGATTACAGTGCAGAAATCTGTCTCTTTCTCTCTCTGCACTATGTCTCTCTCCTGCCTCCCCCTCCTCTCCCTGCCTCACACATCCTCTGCTCAATGTCTCATCCCCTCTCTTTCCACGCACTCCTCCATCTTCTCCCCACATCCTCCCGTAAAACAACCCGTGGTCCCTCCTCTTCTATCCACGCTCCCCTTCTCTCTCGGTCTAACTTTCCTAACCCCCCCCCCTTCCCCAAACACACAAACACACACACACCCACGCACAGTTTTCTATGCCACAGTCAGACAGAGAGCTGCTGTTCACCTTTCACCCAGCTCCTCCACGCACGAATCATTTTTTCTGCGGATGTTGGTTCTGCCTTCGTACGGCATGAGCCAAAAGAATCGTTAGCGACCTTTCAACTCACGCAGTTACTTGACAAGAACAGTGACAGAGGCTGGGATGTGAAGGATGATTCTCTCAAAGGGAGTCTTTGCAATTGTGAGGGAACAATTCCTCGAAGAATGTGTGGGTGTGCATGCATGCGTGCTTAACGCTAGCAGAACTCCAAAGAGACAAACAAACCAAACCGTGTATGGACAGCTGGAAGTAAAGCTTCTCTACACTTGAAAAAAAATGCGTTCAAAAGTTATTCTTCGGCTTTCGAGCTGATTCCGTTGTCTTCACGCTCGTTCCCTGCAATTTCCATGGTCTGCATTACACTGTGGCGCGATGTCAACAAGGCACACGTACGTAAACAAGACGTCACGAAATGTATGAGTGGTTTGGTTAAGACAGCCGTACAATGGGGAAGCAGGTTCGCAGAAGTCTACCTGGCGCTGTTGACTGTGAAACGATCAAGGCGGTGAGGTTACTTCTGAAGCTCTGTCCTCTGCAGACGCACATCTGAGACGCAGACGTGGGTTTGAGACGTCTCCAGGGGGCTCATGGAGGAACTCCTCCTCTGTCTCCACTTTACAGGGTGAACTAAATCAAACGCACTCCCGCGCGGGCCTCACCACTCTTAGCGGGATCTCAAGTATCTCCGAATTGGCAGGATCGTTTCCACCAATCGGTGATGGCTGAGCTGCCTTTGTTAGGAGCTGAGACGAATGGGAACTGTTATCAATCACGTCAACCAGAAAAGCGAAGATGACATGATTGAACTGCATTACTTTCAACGCTTTGATGTTGGTCACCTTAAACCAACTTCGCTGGACCTCAGCCATCTCTTCTGTTGTTCATCTGTCTCCATCCCCTCATCCCACTCTGCAGCTGCATGTCCTTACTTGAGGAACCCTCCAGGCAGAACAGTAATACCCAAACTGTCAGAAACGCTAATTATTTCTCAACTCCCCACTGCACTTGATGTTCCTCGCTGATGCTGAGGCACAGCGGCACACGTGTGTGTTTGGTGAGAGGATGTGGGAGGAGGAAGACCTCTCTTCTTCTTGACTTTGAACATAACAAAAGGAAGGCGTGTTTTGTGTTTTGCTTCCTGCTTCATGTCTCACGCCTGGCGTGTCCTCCAGCAACAACATCGAGATTAGATTGAGCCTTGCGATCCCGATGAACTCTACTCGTGTCTGAGTGAGTGAGTGAGTGGGTGAGGGAGGGAGGAGGGATTAAGGAAACTCCGCCCCCCCCTCCCCCCTTCTTCTTCTCCTCCTCCTCCGCTCACTGCTGCATCTGTATTTAGCAGAGGTGGAAAAGTACCTCAGGCACATGTGAACGTTCACTTAGCAGTTAAAGTAGGCTAACAGCCACCCCCACCTCGCCTCCCTCCCTTCATCCCCTTCCTGTCAGCTGAGAAGACAGGCCGCTTCTGTGGGCTGCTAACCTCATCCCCCCCCCCCCCCCCCCCCCTAACCATGGGACAATTTCCACTACAAACACTTCTGCATGTGGCCAACCCCTTCCCCCCCCTCTCGTCCTCTCTTCTCTCCTCCAGCCATTCTCCTCAGCTCCCTGTCTCCTCTCCTTTAGTCTGTTTGGATCTCTTGTGCTTCGTGCGAGTGTTTAGGTGTTTGTTGCGGTCGGTGAGCGAGGGAGACGAGAGAGTCATGTCTTTTCAGCAGCTGTGTCTGAGGCTGGTGGTTGTTGCAGTCCTGCTGTCCGTGCTGACCCTTACAGGTGAGCCACACCCTGCTACCCGCTGTCTTGTCTCCTTGGTGTGAGAGTGTGTGTGTGCGTCTGTCTGATATGTGTGTGTATGTTTGTTTGTTACCAGGCCAACCTGTCTCTCTGTCTGTCCGTACCTGTTTCCATCCTTTTCCCTCTCTGTCTCTCTCTCCCAGTCTCTCTACTCCTGTATCGTTTCTCTCTCCCAGTCTCTCTACTTTTGTAATGTCTCTTTTTTGTGTGAAAGTCAAATGGTCATTGCTCCCTTCTGTGCTGTGCTTAGCAGAGACACCAGCAGTAGTGGTGATAGTAGTGGTGATAGTAGCAGTGACAGTAGCAGTGACAGTAGTGGTGATAGCAGTGGTGATAGTAGTGGTGATAGTAGCAGTGACAGTAGTGGTGATAGCAGTGGTGATAGTAGTGGTGACAGTAGTGGTGATAGTAGTGGTAATAGTAGTGGTGATAGTAGTGGTAATAGTAGTGGTGATAGTAGTGGTGATAGTAGTGGTGACAGTAGTGGTGATAGTAGTGGTGATAGTAGTGGTGATAGTAGCAGTGACAGTAGCAGTGACAGTAGTGGTGATAGCAGTGGTGATAGTAGTGGTGATAGTAGCAGTGACAGTAGTGGTGATAGCAGTGGTGATAGTAGTGGTGATAGTAGTGGTGATAGTAGTGGTGATAGTAGTGGTGATAGTAGTGGTGATAGTAGTGGGGACAGTAGTGGTGATAGTAGTGGTGATAGTAGCAGTGACAGTAGTGGTGATAGTAGCAGTGACAGTAGTGGTGATAGTAGTGGGGACAGTAGTGGTGATAGTAGTGGTGATAGTAGTGGTGACAATCTCATGTCATTAGAGGGGGGAAAGGAAGATGCTTCAGGGAGCCAACACTGACACTCCCAATCTCTCTCTCTCTCTCTCTATCTCTCTCTCTCTGTCTCTCTCTCTCTCTATCTCTTTCTCTCTCACACACATACACACACACACACACTGTGTGTCACACACAGGACAAGCAATAAACTCCAACTGTCTTTTAGGGGAAAAGGAGAGATGAAAGCAGAAAATCTCATTTTGGGGAAGTCAAGGGGAAACAACATCCTGGAAGGAAGTTTTTTGGGATGAAGAGATGAAAGCAGGCAGAGGGAGCTGGAGGTGTGGACACGATCCAGCGTAGCGCCGTAGGAGGAGTCTAGACCAGACCGATGGTGCTTCTGTTCCTCCATCCCCTACCGTCAGCGGACCAGCCACATTTAATGAGAGAGGGAAGAAAGGAAGAGGGGGAGGGGGATAACATGGCGGGAGAGAGAGGTTGGGCGAGAGAGATGATTAGAAAGCACGGCAGGTAGAGTTTTGACATGGAAAATCGGAGTTATGGTCAAATTTTGATGCCAGGCAACAAAAGGAAAACAGCCACTATTTTACATTCCCTACGACATGAAAGCTCTTCCTCCCTCCAGCTCTGTTCCGCCGGGATGACTGCAGAGCAGATAAGAAAAGTTCTCTGGTGAAATTGGTCTTTTTGTTGTCGAGCAGAACTCATTTGCAACCCACACCCAGGCCCACCATTTTCAGCCGAGACTGTGAAATGTTTGTTTCTGAGAGGGTTGCCAGGCAAAATGTGCGTTACATAATCCTTTTCATCTGGTGGAAAACGGGGCGCTCTGTGTACAACGCTTTAACTCTGTGTTTCCTGTGGCTCCTCCTCATCAGATGTCTCCAGCAATAAAGTCCTGGAAAGGATCTTGAAAAAGAGGGAAGGTAAACATGACTGTCCATGAAACATCTTGCATGTCACAAACGTTACACATCACACACTCCCTTTTTGACAGATGTTAACCAACCCCACCTACTACTGACTGAGTTTCCACCTTTCCCAGAATGCTCTTTTAGTCTTCAGGTCTACGTTGATTCTATGACAAGGCCACAGGGGTCTCCAATCCTGTTCCCGGAGACCGACCTTCCTGTAGGGTTTCGCTCTAAAAGTAATCTAGCACTAATCTAACACTGGCTGGCCAGTGTGGTTGGAGCAGAAACCAACTGGCAGGTTGTGTTCCTGGAACAGTCGGAGACCCCTGTTGTACAGTCTCCTAAACCTTCCTCTCTGTGTCTCCCCCCAGTGGTGGGTGGTAGTAGTGCACCTGTCCAAGCTGCGGTGGCAGTCCCTGCCTCCAAGGCCAAGGAGTTCCTGGCCAAACTACAGAGGCCCAAGAGGAACATCTGGGACCGCAGTCGGCCAGATGTGCAACAATGGATCCAGCAGTTCATGTACATGGGATTTGACGAGACGGTGAGTGGAGGCAGGGAGAGAAAGGGGAAGGAGGGAGAGAAAGGGGAAGGAGGGAGAGAGAGAAAGGGGAGGCAGGGAGGGAGTGAAAGGGGAGGCAGGGAGGGAGAGAAGGAGGAGGAAGGGAGAGAAGGAGGAGGAAGGGAGAAAGGGGTGAGAGAGAGAGAAAGGGGCGGGAGAGCAGAGGAGAGAAGGAGAGAACCGACTAAACAGCAAGGCTGCGATTCAAACAGGGTAGGACGGAGTAACGGATGCGGAACACGTACAGCGAGTGGCCTTGCTGTTAGCCTCCCCTCTAACAGCTTGGAGTTCAAACAACTATTCAAAACGAGTCAGTGTGCAAAAGCCTGCATGCCGTGAGACAGGTAGGACAGGTAGGATCACAGAAGCGTTAACTGTACTCTACGGAGGCCCCTGGGGCCACAGGAGGCTCCAACCTTTGTGTCTTTCCACAAACTCACCTGCTGCCAACAGATGGAGAGCAGATGGCGGCCGGTCACAGACAAGAGCTGGCCCGTGGGCTACGAAACTGTCCTCGCCTTCCTCCACCTGGAAACAGTTTGTTTGCGGTGAGGTGGTGGTTCGTGTACAGACGTAAGGAACAGAGAGGGAGGCTGGGAGCATGAGAGAGGGATTGGGAGAGCGAGGATGCGAGGGAGAGATGAACAGACTGATTTGTACCGTTTGAGCTGGGGCGAACAAACAGAAGGCTGCTGTACTGACCTGAGCCAAAGACACAGTCTGGTTCCTGGCTGATGATAATTACAACCCTCCAGTAGCCCTCATGTCAGCTGACAGGGAGGCCGAGAGTGTGGGCGGAGGCAAACACTTCATCACACACACACATACACAGGTGGGCCAGAACAAACAAGGCAAGCTGACAGGCAGACACAAGTTTGAACAAACATATTTTCTGATCAAATGTCCTTTCAAGCTGCGTATTTGTTGAGCTTTTGAGCTGTCGGATAGCAGTGATGCTGAGAACGAAAAGAAAGGAAGGACAGATGGTGTTTGTTGGCAATGTCTGCCATTTCCGGGTGAGGTCACTTCCGGGTGAGGTCACTTCCGGGTGTGACTTCCAGCCATGACGTGTCTGCCACCTGACACATTCACTCCTCCTCACTTTTCATTTGTATATTAATGTGGTTATACTTTGTAAAGCACATTGTGATTGTATCTGTGAAAAGTGCTCTATAAAAAAACTTTACTTACTTACTTACTTACTTACTCCTTCCATCGTGTATCTTGGTCAAACGTGTGTGTGTGTGTTGATGGCGGTGTGTCCACGCAGAGGCTGGAAGTGGACCTATCGTACTGGATGGATCACTCTCGCTCCAGCGACCAGGGACGCCAGCACCACTACGATGAGAATTCCCCCATCGGACCCAGATACCCCGGGTCCTACCGCCACGGAGCCAACGTCAACTACGACTACTACTAATAGTAGTCATAGCAATACTAATGACAGACAAATACTATTAATAGTGCAACTACAACTAGTCAACCTGAACTAGTACTAGGACATATTCACTCTCAACATAGCCTGGGTGAAAAACTAATCTGTTCACTTTACAGTTAATCAAGTCAACGTAAACATTGAATATTACTATTCTGATCCTACTTGTGTTTTAGTCTAGCGTGTAAACTACTCACTGATGTCTAACCCTCGCGTTCTCTTCACTTCCTGCAAGTCCCCCTGTCCAAAGGGTCAAAAAGGACCCACCTTCAACTGAAATCGAGCAGGTTCGGTCAATGTTTAGCCTGTATCCTGTGGGGCACTGAAATGTGCAGCCATGCTGCACACGAATGACAAAGATTTAGTTCAGCGAAGCGCATACAACTAAATGTCTCATTGTGGGTGGGTGTGTGTGTGTGTGCGTTAAACATAGTTACTGGTCATTCTGGCCCTGAAGAGAACACGAGGGTTATAACTCCAGAACTAACGGAACTACAGGGAAGGCAGCAACTCTTTATCTCACCAATGGGGTTTTCTCTGGGTCTTGTAGTGCGATTTTGTACATTGTATTTCAGCGACATCATAAAACCATTGTTCTTTTTTTCTTTGCGTTCTACACAATGTAACAATTATTACCTTGTATTTAGTTTTGCTATTAAAACCGTCTTGTTTTGAAAGGAAAGGTTGCTGTGAAGTTTAGAAAGTACAGAATGATGTGTACACTAGCGTGCGCAAGGCTGGCTTCTCTGCAGGATTCATCAAGTTTTCTGACTCATGTCCTTCAATATGTGAAAACACAGCTCAAGTCCAGAACAAGTGTGACGTAGAAGTTTCATGACACATCACACACACACACACACACACACGTATTGAAACTGCACTACATTTTTCCTTCTGAAATATTTTATTAAAATAGGATCTTCACCTGAAACTGAATATCATAATATTAAAGTTTTGGACAGCAGAGTTTTCACATACGAATCTTAAAACCACGACACACAGACGGCAAAGTAGAAACTCTTAACTGCTTTTGTACGAAGCGCTAGGCTGCACCCCTCTGAAGCACAACAGACTGAGAGTGTGTGGGAGACCAGCGTGTGGGAGACCAGCGCGTAGGAGACCAGCGCGTAGGAGACCAGCGTGTAGGAGACCAGCGCGTAGGAGACCAGCGCGTGGGAGACCAGCGCGTGGGAGACCAGCGTGTAGGAGACCAGCGCGTAGGAGACCAGCGCGTAGGAGACCAGCGAGTGGGAGACCAGCGTGTTCGCGAGGGTGCGGAGGGTGTGAGGGGCACTCTTGAGTACAACCAGGGTTCAGCACCCCCCCCCCTCCTCCTCCCCTCCTCCCCCCCTGCCCTCCCCTCCTCCCCCCATGTTTCAGTAGAAACACTATAAACAACAGGAGGGGTGGAAAGAACTGAAGAAATGTGAGCGTGTCACAACACAAACACAAACCAGCGTGAACAGAGCTCCCGTCTTCTCTCCTCCTGCAGCATCCTGTAACAGCTGCATCTCCAGCCAGACGCTGAGCAGCCTGGGAGCTGGCTGCAGCTCTGTGTGACGCTCTGTAATCGCTCTCCTGTTGCCCAGGCACACCCTCCTTAGAGCTGCATCCTGCCACAGATCTCCCTCTCTCTCTCTCTCTCTCTCTCTCTCTCTCGCCCTCTCTCTCTCGCCCTCTCTCTCTCTCTCTCTCTCTCTCTCGCCCTCTCTCGCTCTCTCTCGCTCTCTCTCGCTCTCTCTCTTCCTCTCTCTCCCTCCCTCTCTCTCTCCATCCTTAATCTTTCTTTCTCTACCAGTCCTCCATCCATCTGGCGACAGACCACAGCCGCTGTGCTTAGGAGAAGGAGGCTTTCCTCCTGGGTGCTGTGGGGCCGGTCCCCTCCGCTGGTCCTCCCCCCACCCCCCTGGTCCCCAGGAGAGCGTGCGCTCGGCTGCGCTGGGTGACAGAGCGTCCGCAGGAGCAGTGTCAGTCTCTGAGGCTTGTGAGGCACAGCTGCCTCGCCCCAGGAGCCAGAGTCTCAAGTCCTCCAACATGGCCAGCGGCTCCTGGAGGCCTCTCCCCCCCCCACCCCCCCAACTCCCCCCCCTCCGTATGCTAACCCCCCCCCTCCCCCGACTCCCCTCCTCCGCCCTGTACCCCATAGTCAGTGTTGACGTGGCCCGTCCCTTCTTCATGCGTGCTGCTTTGGGTTTAGGGATGTACTGATTGTTGGCCTGGTGCTCCAGTTCTCTGCTGAAGTACTGGATGGTCTTGTTCAGACCCTCCTCCAGGGGAACCTGAATGAGCCACACACACACCACACACACACCACACACACATCATATCACATGCGTACACACGCACATCCCAAAACCATAAAACAGACAATAAAGACAGTGTCAGTTTTATAATATGTGTGTTCCCACAATCAGATAAATCAAAACCTGAGATGGGCACAAACACATGAAGTGTGTGGTGACAGGAGGAGCAGAAAAGAGAAGTGGTGTGGAGAAGAAAAGAAGCAGCGGTTGGTGTGAAGAGAGAGAAGGGTGTGTGGTGAATAGAGGAGAGAGCAGTTGTGTGAAGAGAGCAAGAGAGAAGTGGTGTGGAGAGAGAGAGAGTGTGTGTGTGAGAGAGCCAGAGAGAGAGCCGGGTCCAAAAGACCCTGGTTGGCTGTCATGGGAAAGAGGATGGAGGGTTTTGTGTTTTGTGTTGTGTGTTGTGTGTGGTGTGAGAGAGAGAAAGAGAAAGTGGTGTGTGTGAAGAAAGAGAGCAGCGTGTTGAAGAGAAGAAAGAGAGATGTGTGTGGTGTGTGTGATGATGAGTGCTGTGTGAGTATGTACGTGTGAGTGTGTGACTGTGTTTGTGTGAGAGAGAGAGAGCAGCGTGTGTGTTTTAAGAGAGAGAAGAAAAGAGAGAGTGTGTGATGCTGTGTAGAGCAGTGCGTTTGTACAGTGGAAAGAAGAGTATATTGAAGATGACTAGTTTGTGAAGAGAGACCCATGTGCCTGAGAACAGAGACAGAGAATAAGGATAGAGAGTGAGAGAGAGAGGAGAGAACCGAGGAGAAGAGTGTGAAGAGAGGTGAGAAGCGAGAGAGAGAGCGAGAGTGAGAGAGCGAGAGAAAGAGAGAGAGCACATGCTTGCACACACCACAGGTTCCCAGCCGAGCATCATCTTGGCTTTGCGGATGTCAGGTCTTCGTCTCTGTGGGTCATCCTGAGCCTCAGGAAGGAACTGAATCTGACTGTGGCTCACTGTGTGTGTGCGCGTGTGTGTGTGTGTGTGTGTAAGTGTGTGTATGTGAGCGTGTGTGTGTGCGCGTGTGTGAGCATGTGGACGGAGAGAAAAGCGTATTAGATTGGCACATTTTTTATGGAACAAGGTATTTTCAGACCATCTGCCCCTTTCTTTCAAGTGTGTGTACACACACACACACACACACACACACACACACACACACACAGACGAACTCACGCATGCACGCACACATACATTCAACAAGGTCATGCAGCTTTCAACATGTGACCCCCTGCAAGCCTTTAGCCACAACACAGCATGGGGTCTCCCTGACCAACACAGCTGTTGTTCTTATGCCCCCACTCCAAGACCAGAGAGAGAGGGAGGAGAGAGGGAGGGAGAGAGACGGAGAGAGAGAGAGACAGGAGAGACAGAGAGACAGGAGAGAGACAAAGAGACAGGAGAGAGAGGGGGGGGAGAGAGAGAGAGAGACAGAGAGACAGGAGAGACAGAGAGACAGGAGAGAGACAAAGAGACATGAGAGAGAGGGGGGGGAGAGAGAGAGAGAGACAGAGAGACAGGAGAGAGAGGGGGAGAGACAGAGAGACAGGAGAGAGAGGAGGGAGAGAGAGAGAGAGAGGGGAGAGAGAGAGACAGAGAGACAGGAGAGAGAGGGGGAGAGACAGAGAGACAGGAGAGAGAGGAGGGAGAGAGAGAGACAGAGACAGAGAGACAGGAGAGAGACAGAGACAGGAGAGAGACAGAGAGACAGGAGAGAGAGGGGGAGAGAGAGAGAGACAGAGAGAGGCTTAGAGAGATCGCTTACAAAAAAGGAGCAAGTTCTAACCCTCTGAGTCTCCATGTATCATTTTAATTTGGAGGTTCAACAAATGCTTTGGAAATGTAAACACTTCCACTTTGACATGCCAATAAAGATTTGGCTGATTCAATTGAATGGAAATAGGACAGGGAGAAAGGGAGAGGGAGGAGAAGGGGGGCGTGAGAGATAGAGAGAGAGGGGGCAGGATAAGGGAGATAAGGGAAAGAGAAATAGAAAGGAGGGCAGAGCAGGAGATAAGAGGGCGGGAGGGCGGGATGAGATAAGATAGAGAGACGAGAGGCTGAAGGCAGTGGGGATCGATGGCTGACTCACCCACTAGACCCTTGATGAGCTGGGCAAACTCCAGAATGCTGTGTTCTTCTGGGTTCCCCTAAGAGAACACACAGAGCAGCATGAGAACATCAGCAGGAGAGTGCTACAAGCCCATACGTGCACACAGGCGCACGAGCCAAACATGTATCGAGTATTACGGAGCAAAAGCATTCTTTGGCACTGCATCCTGACACCCTGTAAGACAGAGTGAAGGGGAACATAGCATGGTGTCGTGAAGTATAGCATCCTATGGTGTGTTTATAGAGAGAAACTTCAGAGAATCACACAATTATGTCGAGTTACTCACAAGATTGACAGGGCTGCTGATATTGCTGTTCATCAACGCCACCAGACCATTCACCAGGTCACTGGAGAGAGAGAGACAGAGAGAGAGATAGATAGAGAGAGAGAGATCGAGGTAGAGATATAATGAGAGATACAGTTATAAAGCGAGAGATATAGAAAGAGAGATAGAGAGCGTGAGAGAGACAGACAAACAAACAAACAAACAAACAGAGGGGGAGCGTAGAACTGGTGTGTGTGTGCCAGAGCCTTCGACATCATTATCACCTTCAACAGCAACACAAAGCAGCAACCCACAGGTGTGCCTTGCCTACGGACAAGGCAGCAAGGCCCCGCCCACACAGGAAGAGCAAGGACTCCTGGGCCTGCAGCTCTACAGAGAGACGAGCACTAAGCCCCTGGACATGTACGCAGGGAAGAGGGGAGGGAGAGGGCATCCTCATGAGAAATCACACAGGTGTGTGTGTGTGTCTGTGTGTGTGAATGTGTGTGTGTGTGTGTGTGTGTGAGTGTGTGTGTGTGTGTCTGTGTGTGTGTGAGTGTGTGTGTGTGTGTGAGTGTGTGAGTGTGAGTGCATGTGAGAGAGAGTGTGTGCGTGTGTGAGTGTGTGTGAGCGTGCGTGTGAGAGAGAGTGAGTGTGTGTGAGTGCGTGTGAGAGAGTGTGTGTGTGTGTGTGTGTGTGAGTGTGTGTGAGCGTGCGTGTGTTTCAAGGAGACGCTGCATAATAAAGGAATCCATCAATGTCCAGTTTGATGCCAGGATAATAGGAATGAGGTCAAAGGTCTCTCTCCTCCAATGGGAAGGGTCAGATGTCTAATTGGGAGCCATTCGAAGCGCTGTCGATGCCTATCCTAACCATATCCATGACATCTTATTACACTGTATCTGCAGCTCTCTTCCTTATTATTAGACAAAGGGAAAATACAAAGGGGGTGTAAATAGTTCCTGAATAATTGGGTAATAGTGAGTATAACATTACCAGTCTACAGGGCTGTCCCATTATATTTCCTCTCCTATTCACAGATTTCATTGCTAGCGTCATGCTCATCCTTACGATACGAGTAATTGGATATAGAGCATCACAGATTACACGTAATTCTCATCAGAAGGCCATTACCACATCAACTGCATCCCTGCTGCAGATGTAGCGCGCCATGGGCTGCTGTGTGAATGTAGGGTGAGAGGAAGGAGAGAAGTGTGTATACGTGTGTGTGTGTACACGTGTGTGTGCAGACGTGTGTGTACATGTGTGTGTACACGTGCGTGTGTATGTGTACACGTGTGTCTACACGTGTGTGTGTATGTGTACACTTGTGTACACGTACGGTTGACACACTCGGTTTGGCTGGCAAGCTGATGAGCTGATCTAATCATGCAGATCATATGAAGGGGAGGGAGTGTGTGTGTGTCGGAGACTTGAGAAGGGAGTGTGTGTGTGTGTGTTGGGGACCTGAGGAGGGTGTGTGTGTATGTGTGTGTGTGTGTTGGGGACCTGAGGAGGGTGTGTGTGTATGTGTGTGTGTGTGTTGGGAACTTGAGGAGGGAGTGATTCCATGAAGAGAGCCAGAAGAGAGAGAGAGGACAGCTGAGATCAGAGGCTAGTGAGGTCATTCTGAGATGGAGAGAAGGAGGGACCCTGTTGGAACACTTCTCTCACTAATTCAGTCTATTAGTGCTTCATTAGGGGCCTGCAGATCTGCATGCAAGGCAGAGTGTTCCCTAATGCATCCTCCCTCCGTCACCCCCTCGCCCCCCCCATCGAAATCCCGTCAAAACAAATCCGCTC